>KQ473310.1:0-75446 GCA_001314345.1 Phytophthora multivora | reverse complement strand
CCGAGCATTCTAATCGCGGACACCGCCGTTTGCAATACTATGCTACTCGCTACTGCGGTGCCTGGAGACGCCGCAAGAGTAGGGTCTAGTAGTAGCGTCATCTCGCAGGTCGCAGGTGAATAGAGGTGGGTGCGAGCAGCTACGTGCAAGTGGTAAAAAGTATGCCGAGATCGAAGGTGAGTGGCGCTGGCTGATTCTGCATCACGAGCCAGGGTTGAGTCGCAATCAACGCCGTGACATTGGCCTCAGTGATCAGGTCGGATCGATAACCGACCCCAGGATGCGGAACCCTCTCCACCCGATCCAGCGCCGGATACAGGAATCCGGGTGGGATCGGCAACCTCTTGGTGAGAGTCGCGTCGATCATGGCGATGATCGCTATAGAACCGACGAAAATCGGATCCCAGGGGTACACATCGACCGCAGCAAACAGTTGAGTACGGGCGTAGCCCGGGATACACGAATCAGGCGGAAATAGTGACGGACGCAACGGGGTACCTCGGCCAGGAGGACCACCGGAAGCCGGCATCGGCCGCGCCGGAGAAGCGGACGGTGGCGATAAAAGGAAGTTGGCTAGCGCTGGCGAGTTGATGAGGAAGGACTTGTAGTCGAGATTGGAAAATGAAAAGTAAGTGGATTGAGTGAGTTAAAGGCTAGCTACCCTTCAGTCTTGCGTGTCTACAAAATTTCGTTCCTGCTTGTGAGTATCGAACCCACGCCGTATGTCTCTCAGACAAGAGTGCAGACCACTAAGCCAGATGGCTGTCGATCGAGTCTTATACCGCTCACACAATCTTCTGCCCATCCAAATGCACCGCATGGGATCCAAATCAATCCCACGCGCAACTTGACATGCAACATATGCAATCTTAGCGCGACACTTGAAGACGTAAGCGTGTGACAACACATCTTCCAACAGCGATTGGCCGGAGCGTCGGGCCCAGGGGCGTTCTTCGACCCGGAAGTCGAGAGATCCGGTCGAGATCCGTGCCGATGGTACCATGCTTGGGACCGAAGTCTCTGCACGAGCTTTCTCGTCGTCCGAATCCAACTCATCGTCGAAATCACTATCGTCTTCGTCGTCCGCAGGTGGAGAGTCGTGATCGGGGCTATCGGCAGTGAGATCGATCGAGATTTCGGCCCCACCTTTTGCTTCTGTGTGATCCCCACCTTTAGCAATGCCTGCGACTGAGATATCGGCCCCGCACTTTGCCTCTGCGTGATCTGGGCCTGCCTCCGATTTCAGTTCAATGGTCTTGTGGGTCTCGACCCCGTTAGGCTAGTCAGCAGGGGGAACATCGGGGGCAGGCGGAGTCGATCCTCCCCGGGAAGTTTTACGAGGCGGAAATTGCTGGGGAGAACCCGCCGGGCTGCGATCACGCTTGGGGTACCGAGACGCTTGACTGCTAACGATCCGCCCCGAGGGGTCAGTCAAGGCCTCGGTGACCTCTTCTAGATCCCCTTCAGCCAGGTTACGCTGCTCAGCGAGCCGATTGAGGGTGAGAGTGAGATCATTGACCCGCCCTTGCCACTGTTGAAGCTCTTGACGTGCCGTGTCCAGATCATTCTCTGAAAGATCAGTGGTGAAGGTGGGGGACTAAGTCGAAAACTAGTACGTACCGAGCTGGGTGGATCGAGCGGCCTCGACGCGGAGATCCGACAAAGTCTGGTCGCGCTCATGGAGCGCACGATCACGTTCAGCGGTGACGTGAGCGAGATCTGCCTTCACTTTGGCCAGATCAGCCAAAGCCTGGTGTCGAGCCATCTGTACCAGGCCGGAAGGGGGCCCTGGAGTCGAAATTAACCGTGCGTCGAGGTTGAGCCGAGCCAGATCAGCCGAGATACGCTGATAGCTGACGAAATTGGTGGCGGACTCGAACCTCGCGCCCTCGAGATCGCGATCTTCGGCGTGGATCTGCTCCTCGTGAATCTCGTTACCCGCTCTGCAGCGGGGCTGCCGTAGCTTTAGCGTCAGAGGAAGACGATTACTCAAAGAGTATCAGTTAGTATCAATAACTGCAGTTCTTATACAAAGAACAAGTACGAGTCCGTTAACTCACTATTTACGGACTCCAAGAGTCTCCTAGCTCCTTAAATAAGGCACTGGCTCTTATTAGGCTAAATCTCAACTGAATTGATTTCTTATTTATCCTAAACCTAAAATGTAACAGATTTAATATCTAACATACNCTTTATGTATCAAACATTCTTTGTATCCATGTGTGTCACACACCATAGTGTAACCCCGTTACACGCTCGGATCATCTCCCGTTCCAGGTGATCCCGATCGGAAAGGGTCTGTTCGAGATCAGCACGGGTGACGGCGATTCGGCGATCGAAATCATCGCGCTCGCCGCGAAGCAGACGAACCTGGTTGCGGAGATCCTCGAGATCTGTAGCCGCGTACCGCGGAAGACTCGCGATCTCGGCCTCTACCGTCTTCCCTCGTTCTAGACGACTAGGCGTTCTATTCAAGAGAATCTCCAAAACTCAGAAGAGCAGGCATTATGGATTCAATTTCCTAGTAAGTCTGCCAAAGCAGTAAGCGGATAGTCGTTGCCCTCTTTATCCACATCCCCGCTACTTGCAAGGCAAACTGTGGCCCCAGTCGTGCCACACAGATTCCTCCCGTTCCCTCTGGTACAGTGTACGTGAACGTTGACATCACTTTGCAGTTGTCATTCAGCGTTTTCACTTCAATGCTGCATTTATGGAACCGAGAAGCTGCGTAAACTCCAGTTCGCCCCACTCAACAGTTCTGTCCCTGCTGGACGTAATGTTGTCAGCATCACTTTCACTCTTCCAAGTCAATCATGAACTCCGTCAACAGCGTTGGATAGTCGGCAGTGGAGGGAGCAAGACTGAAACGGAGGCAGCGATAGAGACTTGTACTTGTCTCCTCCGGGAGATACCAAGTTGGAGGATCAATTGAAACCTCCTCGAGATTGCCGTCCCCACTCAGTAGAGCGGTGTACCTCTGGTGCCATTCCTCCAGGTCGATAGTTGACTCAATCAGCTCGCGAAGCGGAGGATGAAGTTCTTTCACATCAAATTTTTCTTTTGCCACAAGCTCCCAGACACGAAACGCCCTTTTAATATCCGCAGCGTTCTTCTTGCGCATCCAGTCGAGAACCTATTCCGATACTGTTATGTAATGAGGCACCTTGGGGTTACCTGTTTTGTCTGTAAAGCAGGGTCAGTCAGTGCTTGGCCGATATACCCATCAAACCGGTCGTTTTAGAATGATTGAAAGCTTCTATTTACAGCCATATCCAGTGGCTGAAGCAAGTTCGTCAAATTCGGTATCAGAAGCAAAAAAAATGCTGTAGCGGCGGAGATGTTGGGAGTTGAACAAGTTCACATAACATCCATACGAATCTATAATGTAGAGCACAGGCTGTCGGTAAAATTAAGTTTCAGCTCGGCTGCATATAACGTGCTCTGCATGCTCCAGCAATATTCGATCACTCCACATTCCGGTTGGATTGACATCAACCGTGATGTCCTTCGAAATATCTCCCAGGCTTGGCTTATTCTTTAGCTTTGAGAAAAGTGCATGCGGCTTTAAGAACTTCCTTTCCGCAGTGATCGCGAACGTAGCAGTAAAACGTTTGTGGCTGCTGCCTCCTTTCCGCAAAATCACCTCCCTGGTTACTCCGCGTAGCAATTGTCGAATTTGGTTCCGTTTCAAAATATCTAGGAACCTGGTCCATGTTTATTATGTTGCACGGCTCAATGTCATGTTGCTCGATCAGAGCCTGAGCTTCCTGCATGAACTCAAGACAAACATTCTTGGCATCAGCTGGCAATGTTCTAGTGGTGGTCTGACGTCGCGACACGAGATTGTAGCGTGTTTTAAACTTGTCTAGCCAACCGGTTGAAGCCTTGAAGTCCTCATACTTTTGCTCATCAGAAGCGCGGGCGGTGTTGAGAGCTTGACGCTACAGATACTTTTCCTTGACACGCAGGCCTTTTCTGTTTCTGGGTTCCACCTACTCGTTAAGCTGCTTCTCGAGTTGCTGGTACTGAGGTTTGCGGTCTCCAGCAGGGAGCCGACGCACAGTCCGTGTTGAAATCTGTCTATCCTTCACTGCGACTTCCATGGCACCGAGTTGTTCGACTCATTTATGGACAATCGATGCCGACGGAATCTTGTTTTTTGCGGCAAGACTGCGAAGCCGAAACCGTTAGCTCCCTTCTTGTACTCGCCAGCAACGCGACGCTTGAAGCCGATACAGTAACTATTGCGCTTCTTCTTGGCGGACTTCTCCCACAAAGCTTTTTTTTTTTTTAGAGAAATGAGCAAATTGTAAACTGAAAATGCAATGGGAGAGGGCAGCCAGCTACAGAGCGAGTGGGTGGACCACAGTGTAGCCACTGATCTACAACAGCATTGGTGGACTAATGGTCGTGACACGTCAAATGCCCATCACAACACGTGTTTGGTAATGTTGGCGTTCTATTTAGGTATAGCTTGTATTCGAGGGTGTAATGGGATTTGATATTCTCTTCAGACCTCGCATTGAACGCCTAGGCGTCTAGAACGAGAGGAGACGGTAGCCGCGTGATCTCGCCTCGCTGACCCTGCTGGAACCGTTCCATGTCGTGGAGATCATCGCGAAGCTGCCTGGCCCGGAACTCCAGGTGATTGCGGTCCTGGATCAGGTGATCTCGCGTAAGGTCGCTTTGGCGCAGCTCAGCCTCGACGACAGACAACCGTCGAGCGGGGTTGAAGGTCGAGGCGCGCGACGCGGTCGAACGAGGAGACGGATGGCCGGCTGAAGATCGCGGCGAATCTGGTGGCGTTGGGGCGAGTCGCCTTCAGAGTGGCTGAGTTGTTGACTCATCAGATCTTGAATAGCTGTCGAAGGGGGCTTGGCCGACTTGCGCTCCAGCTGGAAAAATGAAGAATTAAGCCTGAAGTGAGCCGAGAGAGCCCAACTTGCAGGCTGGGGGCGGATGCGGTGAAGTGCGAATAAGGTTTTCCGAGAAAGGCAATGTCGGCCTCCAGATCATGAGATATAGCCAGATCGAGCGACAGGGGCAACACTGCAGTCGAGATGTCAGATCGATGCCTCGCGGTCACCCACCTGGCAGCCAGGTGGAGAGACTTGGACCTCGGATCACTTAATGGACGCCAGATTGAAGTTGGAAAATGGATGGAAAGAAGCTGCCGAGAACAAGATGTGACGATCCGGGACGAAGGAACAGGGACCTGCGTGGAATCCAGGTTCAGGCTGGAGAACGGGGCATGGAGGTGAAGATCCACAGCCAGGGAGCCGGGATCGAGCAGGCATGAACGAGATCACAGCATAATTCAGCGGAATATTATCGGAGTAAGTGAAATCGGCTCGGACTGCACAAGACTGGAGCTCAGCCACGCCGATTCAGGAACGCGAGTGCCAGCCGGAGGCCGACATGATGTATGCCCGGCGCACACGGCCGTCGCGGAAGAGATCAGAAGAGGACAAGTGTCGCTGCTCCGAGATCCGGGCCGATCGAAGGAGGCTCCTACCGATCGCGATCAAGGCAGCGCGGATCAAGGTCGAGGATGCCCGTGCTGATCGCGACCAAGGCTGTGCGGATCGCGATCGAGGACCTTCGCGCGGATCGCGATCAAGGAATGCCGATTGCGATCGAGGACCTTCATGCGGATCGCGATCAAGGCTGTGTGGATCACGATCGAGAAAGTTCACAAGGATCGTGATCGAGGATCGGTGATTGCGTGAATCAGTTGTGTATCCAGGTGTCAGGTGATCGTAGGATAGTGAATCAGGATGGGGCTAGTGGACATAGGGATAACTCTAAACATAATCGAATTCGCTCTGAGCTACGCAAGTGCCTTCGTCCACGCCTGGAATCGGGAACTACATTGGCCCACCAAGCGTCAGGAAGGTAATGATACATGATCTAGTGTAGTGGTTAAGCCTGGATACTATATTGGCCAGCTTATCCCTATCTAGTGACCTATCCTTAAGTGCGAACCCCTGATCGGAAGGAATTTATTGCTTGGCCTGAAGATCACGTCGAAACTCACCCCCTCAACACCCTCGCTAAAGGAAGCGGCAAGCAACGGGAAGGAAAGGGCGAAGACTCCAACGGGGGAGGGGCGGTAGGGGAGGCATGAACGTTGGCTGCATGGATGCAGTAGCAAATGGAAACCCTGGTGGAGCTGACTCGGAACGTGAGAGGGGAGGGATGAAAGATGCTGCTCCAGAAAATTCGTTCAAATGGCTAAGATCCCCGACATTGCACACCTACAAGACCTGGATCAAAGCCAGGCGACCGGATAAAGGCTCGAGTACTCGCCTACGACCCGGATCAGGTACCCGGAGGTAAAGTGAAGTGTATCCACGTTACATCAAGCCCACGTCACACCAAGACGTTCAGCCTTCACCGAATGACTCTTCAGAAGCCACCTGGAAGAGCGAAACCCACCTACCGACGGGTACACAAGGTGAATACTACACACAGCTAGATCATCGATGAGAAACCTCCCAGCTCCTCCTTACTAATCCGTTAGTTAGGAACTGGGAGGTTTTCTCATCAGTGATCTCGGCGAGAAGGCCAGTGTGGTTGCAAAATTAGTGGTCGGCATTAGAAGTAAGACAGCAATCGAATTCGCCAGGGTTTACGTGGTTACAAGTTTTGCCCTGGCTCTGATAAAAAATGATCAAAAAGAGATCGTTATTTTTGCACGTGTTGGATACTCTTTAACCAATTCGGTATTATACATGCTTTGTGAAGGGAGTGTGTTGTCTCTGAACGCGTCTGGCAAATGAGCTTCTAGGCTAGAATCTAGCAGCAAATTTCTCGCAGGTTTCCAAGTATACTTTAATCAAGTCTATTTATTATTTGTAGGATACAGAATAACTCCTCGGGGTTAAACGGTTTTATATGGGTTTTGGAAGGCATTTTACTTTTCGACTTTGGTTGCTGCTTTCTACGAAGGTCGAGTGCACAAATGTGTAGTGTTATTTTGTTTGACATGCAAATTGGCGATGTTCTACACTGCACGAATGCGGTAACTACAGTGTAGTTACTAGTAGTAACTTACTACATGCGCTGCACAATGTCTGAGGAGGATAAAAAGTATGCGTTTTTTTGTTGAGCTTTTAATCATACAACAAAATGCAAACAAACAAAGTTTTCATTTTATCCGCATTCTTGTTTCGTTGTTGAATGAAATTCAAGAAACTACCGGTGCAGCGCCATCTATTCGACCTTGGTCGTCTTCTTGGCAGGTTTCTCAGCGAGGCGCTTGAGCGTCAAGTGACCGGACCAGAGGTTCACAGAGCCCAGAATGCTGAGGTAGCCCAGGGTGCGGAACATGGTCAACTCCAGCCAGTACAGCCCGAAAAGGGCCAAGATGGCACCCAGGGAGGCCAAGAACACACAGCCAAACACGAACACAGAGCCCTCAAACAGACGCTTCATGTTGAGTCCCAGGCGCGCCACAAACAGCAAGAAGAAGAGCAACGGGATCAGCACAGCCCCCAAGAAAGCCAGCGATACAACCACAGGAGGCCGCGGGTCCTGTTCACGCATGACGTGCTTGATTTCGGGCAATGCCTTCAGCGTCGTATCGCTTTCATACAGCAGCGGCTTCTTGTAGAGTGGCGAGGGCGTCTCAGGTGGGGCTGCGCCAAGCTGTAGCTCCACATTACCCAGGTCCCACACAATAGCCTTCTCGAACGTAGACGCACCTAGAATGAGCTCCACGTGGTGCTTGCCAGAGTTGTACCCAAACTTCTTGCTGAGAGCAGCGAACTGCAGCGTCGTGCTGTGCGTCAAACCAGCGTTGGCCGTGAGTACAAAGTACGTCTCTGTCTTCTCTGTCGCATGAGTGAATCGCAGGAAGGCTTGATGCGCAACCACGGGCGTCTTGTCGTGCACTTGCTGCAAGTTTACCTCAAGCTTGAGCGTATCCTCTGCAGCGGCGTTGAAGTTTTGGCCCGTGAGCTTATCGCCCACCTTAAGCATTTTGCCGTTGGCCACGACACCTACAGCCTCCACAGGCGTCGTTACCTTGAGCTGCAGCACCTCGTATGCACTGTCCTTGCTCTCCTCGTCTACAGCAGAAACCTTGAGCTTGTACATACCAGCCTGCAGCACGTTATCTCCCTTTAGCTTAGTCACAAACTTGCTGCCGTCGCCCTTTAGCTTCTGCAACCCATGCACACAAAGAAAATGTCAGTAAATACTACACACTACCACCTACTCCTTAAGATCCAGGCGACGCACAAGGTCAGAAAGCACGGTAGCGCCAGACGTGTCCACGAGCGTCTCGAGCGAGAGCTGCTTGAGCTTGGGCTGCTTGGGCGTCACCACGACAGCCAGTTCCAGCGCATCAGCCGATAGCGCCACGCGCGAAGAGGCCAGCTTCATATTCACATTCAGGGCAGCATCTACTGGCACCGGAATCGACACTAGAAGCAGCGCGGCGCTGCACGCGGCCAGCAACCAAGACGAGAGCGTCATGATCGTCAGTCCTCTCCTGCTTCAAAATTGACCGCGTGGCAGGCGAAAGCAGGATATGATGAGCACAGGCATTTTAACCAATAGGATTGAAATAGAGGTTTATTGTCAATTTTAGCATATTATGCAATCCAGAAAGTTTAATTCCTACTGTAACTCTTTCTCTTCGCAGATTGGCGACTTAGCAGACTGCTTCAACTTACTTGTACACGTACGCTACGAACTCGTCGATCCACTTGTGAATCATCTTGATCTCAGTGTTGCGCGCGGCAATGACAGAGGGCGGGTCTTTCGGATGGCTGAAGAACAGGTCCAAGTGGTGTGCGCCTTCAGCGATTTCCACGATTGTCACCTTGGCATCCTTCGGGGCATGTAGTACGCCGGCACTGCTCCACGGATCCAGCAGGCCATTACTGAACACGATATTGGAGGCTGACCGTAGCATTTCGTCGCCGTAGCTCATGCGGATACCGTCCGGGTCGGGTGTTGTGTGCCAATCGCGTTGGCAGTGCGCACGAATTTCATCGAAAGTGGTGTTGCGCGGCCAGAACATGTCAGTCTTACCATTTGTGCTAAAATATGTCTCCTGCGGCAACATCTCCGTGCAGTACTGGTAGTCCCAGATGCCGTCGTAGTCCCATAAAGTTGGGATTTTGAAACACGTCAAGTCTTTGGTCGCATTATGGAACACGTTGGCAGCGCCGCGAAGCGCCTCCAACAGTGCTGTATTCGCAGTTTCCAGCCTCAACGATGGCGTCGGGAAGTCGCCGGCCAAATACGAGCAGGCCTCGCGAACAGGCCACGCTGGGAGGTCCACAGCACCACCTGTGAGATAACTAGACGGATATGGGAAGTTTCCCATCGCCAAGGTGTCGAAGGCAAATAAAATCGATATCGCCAGATCCTCGCCCTGCTCCTCTTTTGTCAACGGTTCGCATAACCTGAACAGTGAAGACAACGTTGCGCGGCCAATTTCTGTCTTTGATAGCTCAAAGATCTGGGTCCACGATTTTTGGGCGTTTGGCACGCAGTTCTTCGCTGATCCTGCAACTGGGGACGCGTCGCGGGTCACCACTTGCCAGTACTTTTGGCCGTCAAAGTGTGAAAACCCTCCAAAGCCGTAAATTGGTGCAGACGCAGCGATAGCACCCGCAATGATGTTTGGGTACTTCATGCGAAACCAAGCTGACAGCATGCCGCCATAGCTTCCTCCGAACGCAATGATAGGGTGGTTGAAGGCGTCGTACTTCTTCTGCAGGTGATAAATAAGTTCCGTGTAGTCTGCGAGGGCCTGATCATGAGAAAGATAGTTCAGGTGGTCCATGTACTTGTCGCCAAACGGGAAGCTCTTGCCGTAATAGCGGTGTTCGGCAAAAACGACGAGAGCCTTGAAAGCTTGCGCGTTTTCCCAGATGAGTCCTGTGTGGTTGGCATACAGGGTCACATCACCCTCGTTACCGGTGTAGAAGAACACGGGTGCCTTCTTGTCCGTTGGGTCCCAAAACTGCGTGTTCAGCAGGTATCGCTGCTTGTAGGTAGCTGGTAGGCCACTTAATTCAGCGTTCGCTTCGATAGGTCCCACTGCCTCCGCTCCAAGCCATGAAAAGTGGTCAATTCGTTGCTCGATCCATAGCTCGGAGCAGTTGCTCGCGTCTGCGTAAAACTGAGGTGCTACAGGTCTCACAATGGGGCTAGTTGTTCCCAGAGAGCTGCGTGGGAGATCTGCCGTGGCCACGAGGTGCTGTGTGTGGATCAGCACGAAGACGCCGATAAGAAGTGATAATCCTCCGAACGCCACGACGCTGGCTGGTGCATAATTCAACACTAGCAAACACGCATTAGTATTCGTTATAGAGGCAGAATACATCTAAAATAACACGTACAAGTATTGTAGATGGTCTCATAGTACTGCGGCGCGTTGAGGCTTTGCCAACGGTTGATTTGCACACGCCTGGAGCTGGTGGCCGATCCCACCGACGAGCCGGCAGAGTGCGCAAGCAGCGGTCTCGCCTCCCCCATGTGCGTGGTGTTCGTGTTTGGGCCGTATCGGTCACGCGTTCACTACGTTTGTGACACTCATCCACAGCGATCCAAAAGTCAAAGCTTCGATTTTCTGAGTTGTGGCGGCCCTGAATCAGGCCGCCTGATTATGGTGTGACTACACAATGTGGGCCGCTCCAGACTATGTATCACACTGTGGGTCCGCGTTGCATACGACACGCCACAGCCGATCAAAACCAGGTTCAATCAATCTCCTGCTTTCCAAGCTCGTTCTAGCGCTACAGCAACTCATTCCCCGTTCTGACAAGCGGCGTGGCAACACCCCGCCATGCACTACAAGACGCACATGCCGGCGCGGTTCTCCGTGGACGACCAAATGGCTGAGGTACGTCCACCATGCAGCAGTCAACTTCCGAGATGTACTGACCTCTCGCCTTCCTCTTCTCGCTGTGCAGGCGCTGGCGTCGCAGGAACTTATGGGCAACCGCCAGCGGAAAAACTTCCTCAAGCTTTTCCGCAAGTACTCCAAGGTCAAGAAGGCCTCCATCGACTGGTATGCTGCAGTTGATACACTCTCCCCCCCCCCTCTGACTTTTTAAGCGATGCTATGATACTGTACCGTTGATGCAGGAACTCAGTGAAACCACCGACAAACGGTCTGTTGACGAACAATACGTCGGTGGAGAGCTGCCCCAACGATATGAACCTGCGCCACGAACTGCTTGACAAGCTGGTACTGCATTGATTATGTGTCTTTCGTTGCGGGGATACGCAGTTTGGAGTAATCGCACACTGATTTGGTATTTGCGTAGGTCATTTTGAAGCTCAATGGCGGTTTGGGCACAACTCTGGGCTGCGAAGGCCCCAAGAGCGCCATTGAAGTTCGCCAGGACCTGTCCTTCCTCGACCTCACCGTGCGCCAAGTGGAGGTACGCGTGCCATTCCTCGTTAGATGATACCAGAGGTTGTTAATTGATTGATGCTTGATCCGTTGATGTAGTACCTCAACAGCGTGTATGGTGTAGACGTGCCGCTTGTGCTCATGAACTCGTTCAACACACACGAAGAGACCGTCCGTATCATCCGCAAGTACCGCATGCACAATCTGAGCATCCACACGTTCAACCAGAGCTGCTATCCGTTCATCGTAAAGGAAACGATGCTACCGCTGCCTAACACCAAGTATGATCGCTCAACGCGCGAGAAGTGGTTCCCCCCAGGCCACGGTGACGTCTACAATGCTCTTTTTGAGTCTGGTTTGCTGGAGAATTTGATCAACCAGGGCAAGGAATACATTTTCATCTCGAATGTGGATAACCTAGGAGCCACAGTGAACCTGGATATGCTCTACCACATGATCAACGAAGACTCTGAGTTTGTCATGGAGGTAACTGAGAAGACCCGGGCGGATGTTCAGGGCGGCACGCTTGTGAGCTACAAGGACAAACCACATCTTCTGGAAGCTAGCCAAGTCCCGCCAAACCACATGGACGATTTCCGTGCCATCAACAAGTTCGAGACGTTCAACACGAACAACTTATGGGTGAATTTGCGTGCAATCCAAAGGCTGGTGGCTCAGGATCTTATCGACATTGAGCCGCTTGTCACGTTCCGCACTGTGAAGAACCACAAGGTCGTGCAGCTGGAGACCGCAGCAGGTGAAGCGATCCACCTTTTCAAGAACTTCATCGGCCTTAAGGTACCACGCTCGCGTTTCCTGCCTGTGAAATCCTCGTCGGATCTGTTCCTTGTTCAGTCGAACCTGTACCAGATCAAGCACGGTAGTCTCATCATGAATCCGGCACGAACTACGCCCACGATCCCCATCGTGAAGCTCGGACTAGAGTTTCAGAGTGCCAAAGAGTATCTCGCGCGTTTCGAACATGGTATTCCTAACATCACGGAGCTAGACCACCTCACGGTCGCCGGCGACGTCAAGTTCGGTTCCAACATCACACTTAAGGTAAACACTTGTCATGCTGCGGACTAGTTTAGCTTTGCTCGAGACTCACCATCGTGTGTGCTTCGTTGTGAATTCAACAGGGAACGGTGATTCTTGTTGCAAACGAAGGTGCTCATATTGATCTGCCCGAGGGAACTGTGTTAGAAAACAAGGTGGTGACGGGGAACCTTCGTATCTTGGATCACTAAGCTCGAGCTACATCGAGGGGCGTAGAGAGGCTGGAGGAAGAAGAAGCAGAGGAGACATAAGGCCGTGAATGAATGAATACATGCATATGCATTATCACTAACTGTTTTCTGTTATACATTTATCACGAGTGATGACGAGATTTTGCAAGTGAAACCCAAAGAGATCGAGGAGGATAATTCGCCTAATAAACAGCAACGACGTGCTTGCAGATCGGGCACTGGCGGTGGTACATGAGCCATTGGTCGATACACTCACGGTGGTAGAAGTGCAGACACGGGAGCGCGCGCACCTCTTCCTCCGCTTCGAACTCGTCACAGCACACCGCGCAAACGGTGTTATTAACCTCGCCGCCCTCCTCCGTCTGGTTCTCCTCGACATCGAGTTCACGGACTTGATACTTGAACGTTGGAAGTGCAATGATCTGTGGGTACGGCAGACCATCCCAGCTCTCGCTCTGCGTCAGCAGGAATAATTAGTATTGACACACAAAAGAGGGGAATAATGAACAAGGCTAGGATAACATACATCGACTTGCTGCGAGCGGAGTTCGTTGATGCGGCGCAGCAGCGAAAGGAAACGCAGCTTGCTTTGACCTTCAGCCGCGTCGTTTTCAGCCTCGTCCACGATTGCCGACGACGTAGATCCAAGCATCTTGACATGGCGACGAACCAGTGAAAAGAGCTTGTTCTCACTCTCCACGGCTCCCACGACAGACTCCTCGGACAGCGAATCTCTCGAAGTTGGAAGAGATCCCAGTAGTTGACTGAGAGCTGTATTCACCACACTGCGAAAGTTGTAAGATATCACAGTAAGTCCCATGTCTTAGCGCACCAACTCAATATTTGTAACAACTTACTGCAGTGGGCTGCGTGGTCCCGCCTCCGTGTTCGGATCCGTTGATGAGGCTTGACGCAGCGATTGAATGAAAGCCAAGTCCAACTCGCCATTGACGGGAGGCACGTTTTGCGAGTTGTTAGCCTCGTCGATATCAGCTGCAGCAATGGAAATAAGGCCAGCGGGGGACAGCTGGGCGTTGACAGGAGAAGAACCCATGTCCTCCACCCTGAGACCATCCGCATCTTCTAGAGCCATGCCGTCGGGGCCCAAAAGCGCCGCCAAGTGTGACGACAGTGTGGGGATCGAGATGCGGCGATTCGCGTGCTCGTCCCCGGCCAGTGCGGCTACCAATGCGCTGTTCTTCTTCTTGCCTTCGTCCTCAGGCTCGTCCGATGAATCTGTCTCCTCCATGGCGCGTGCGATCTCCCTAGAGCTGGCAGTGTCTTCTTCCCAGTAGCTAGAGGCCTGCGGGTCCACACGAGGCTGCAGCAAACATTATTAGTATTGCTACATTGATAACTGGATGGCTGAGAAGCTGTGGCCGCGTACGTGGAGCGCTTGGGGCATGCGTGAGCCATAAAGCGACCGAAGGAACATGGTGAGGCTTGAGAGTGGACGCGGATCTGATGGATCTCGATAATGGCGCGACCAGACGCCTGTGTCTTCTCCCGGTTCTTCTTCCGGTTGAATGAGAAGGAGACTCGGGGTGATGCCAAAAGTGCCATCTGGATCAATGCTAAACTTGGTTTCACTATGAGCGACTGGTCGACGTATTTCTGCAAAACAATTGTGATCGTATTTGTGTCGGAATTTTGAAAATCTCTTTGGAAAAAGTGTAGCCATTTGACCCCTACCGTGCCAGCTCCATCTGATCCAACTGGTATGCCAAAGGAGCCGATGCTCCTCCGTTGTCCAGAGCCTCAAGTGTTGCCATCTCTTGATTTCGCTTGGAATCCAAGCGGCTGTAGCTCTTGACCAGCCCGTGGAAAGCCTTTAGCCACTGCTGCGGACTCAATAGCTCAGTACGTCCGCCATCCTTGCTACCGCTTGGTAAGAACGAGAAAAGCAGGTCGATGTATTTCTGCACGTATTGGTTCAGTCGCTGGAAGCCCATTTCGTCGTCTTCCAGAGGCTGCAGTAACGAGACATCGTTCAGGATGTCGTCAACGCCAACGTCCGAGTCCAGTGCGTCCAGAAGATCGTCGAGCCGCACCTCTGCCCGTCCGTCCACTGTGGCTGTACGTTTAGAAATCAACACCACGCTGTGCGCAGGGTCCAGATTAAATACTCTTCGTTCCTTGCTTAGGTTGGCGGCACTTAGTGCATCACGAATGCGGAGGGAGCCAACGGTGCTACTTCGCAAAGATCGGAACAGGGTCATCAACCGCGCCTCTAGCGACTTGCAGTACGTTACTGTTGCTGAACGTGAAGGCCCCGAGCTTTGTGTCTTCAATGATACATGGAGGATCTCATCAGGGGCGGGAGCAACGTACACGACTAAAGGCACACAGCGTCCGGGGGCAAAAGCGTTCCCTCCTCCATTAGGCGAAGATGACGAGCCTTTTGAGTTACTGTTATCCCGTTTGGAGTTTTTTGTCGACGTTGACACAAAACTCTGCAGCTTTGCCTTCTCCGCTGCTAACGCGCGGACCTCTTTTAGTACATTGGTTGTCACTCGTGCACTCTCCTTCATCACTATCAGCGTGTTGCAACTGGAGTAGAGCAGCACTTGCATTTTGAGCTTCTCGTGCTCAACAGTGTCAAGCTCGTTACGAATTCGTTGTCCACTCTTCATCTTCTGCTCTTCAGCATCATCCATAGTTATCACTTGTTGCCTTCCCTGCGGTTTGCTCTTGTTGGGTATTCCAGGTTTGGTCGTTGCGGGTGAAGAGAAGTAACGATTATCGGGACCAGCAATGCCCAGCAGATAGATGCATCTAGCGACGTCGTCATAGAAGAGATGGATACTGGCAGGCAGTCTGTCGTCCTTCACCGTAGTGGCGCTCTGCATCTCGTCGTCTCGGAAAACGTTGCGGCCGATGAGGCGATTGGTGAAAGCAAAAGCGCGCGAGGAGGACGAGGAACTTGTGCTGAGGATCCCCACTACCGCCACATTCTTGTGTTGCATCGTCTGCAAAGCTCCGAGGGACCCGCCACGGAAAGGCTCGGGAGGATACACACGCACAGGTCCATTCTGCTTGCGATCGAAGGGCAGCGGCGGCGCGTGGCGAGCAGAAGAAGGCGCGGAGTGCCGTCCTCCATTCCGACCTCCTGCCATGATTTTGAATTATTTGAGTATGCACAAAAAGCAATTACACAAATGTTGTGTAATTTTTTGCTACATGGCTACAATCTAACAATGTTGACCTTCACGCTCTCGACGCTTTGCCAGGTCCTGACGCAGTCGCTCTAGGAATGGTGAGGAGGGAGTGAAGCGCTTTTTGGGTTTGCCAGTCGCATTACGTTTCTCAAACTCTCGCTCTCTCGCTGCAGCAGCCCCCGCTCGCGCTGCAAATTGTTCATGTCGAAGTCGGCGCTCGTCCAGGTCTCGACGGAGTCTTTCGTCAAAGTCGCCGAGATCCAACTGTATCAATCAACACCGTTCTGTCAGATATCGTTGTACCTAAAGTATATCAAAGCGCATATTACTGCTACCTGTTGTGCTCTGCGTGTAATGGACGGCGAGAAGCTGCATTCGCGCTGGATCTCCTCCCAAATGACGGCCCGAGACAGTTCCCGATACTCGAGATCCAACTGCAAACGCCCCAGAAATTCATCTCTAACTTCTTCCCATGTCTTCTTTGCGTCTTCCGTATCTTCTATAGGCTGGCAAGCCATCGCTTCACGATGCTCGTACTCCTCCTGTTTCTCCCGCTGTCTCTTCTTGCACTGCTGCTGAAATTCCTCCATGCGAGTCAGGAATTCCTTCGCAACATTGCTCTACAATTAACAAGAAAATAGTAAGACGTACTGAGGATAAAATAAAACTACTCGGGTTTCAAAGAACGCACCCAGGCGATTCGGCTCTTGTACGTGACACCGCAGTTCGGACACTTCTTGCGCTTCTGCGTAAGCTCCGAGTACGACTGGGGATTGCCACAACTAGGACACTCCTTCTTGTCCACACGGGCAAGATAAACCGCTTCCTCGCGTGTTCGACGGAGCTGCTCGCGGCGAGCTCTCTCCGATGCCTCCATCCGCCGCATAAAGTCTTCGTTCCGTCGAAGTGCAGCTCCTCTGCTGCCTCCTGGGCCTTCATCTTCATCGGAATCATTGTTCGAGGGTTTCTTGTTGCTGCCACTGTTGTGCAGGCGTGGGGTGAATCGGCAGTGACGGTTGTCATCTAGACGCGCGAATTCTTGCCGAGGTTTTCGTGTCTGCCGTGCTCGTGTGAACTTGTCTTTAGCCAATTCGTTCAGCGCTTCTCTGTTGGCGACTTTCTTCTTTGGTTTGGCATTACTTGTGCCTCCCCCTTGAGCTACCGAAGCGAGAAAGAGGCGTCGCTGAGTTAGTGAAAGCTGCTGGAACTGGAAGGCGCTGAGCTTGTCCTGCATCGCTCGTTGCAGTTCAAGTTTGCTCAGGGATTGACTGGTTGTGGCACCTTTCAAAGGTTTTGAACGACCGCGCTTGATTGGTGATCGGTGACCGACCGACTTCGCTTTTGTAACACTAGCAGCAAGCGTCTCAGCAGCTTCACGGACACTTGCGGCATCATCTTCAAACTCTTCTTCCTCATACTGTTGCTGCTGCTCCGATACGGCAGATTTTAAGCCCGTTACGACCTGCTCACTGCGCTGTGTGACTCGCTCGGCTCTAACCTCCGCGCTCGCTTCATCTAGAGCACGTTGAATTTTAACTGTCTGGGCCTTACTCGATTCGTGTTTGTTCTCCTCTTGGTTTATCTCAGCTGCTAGAGCGGCAAGTGTCGGCTTTGGTCGGTCCTCCTTCAGTTGTACAGGTTCGACTTCGATACTTTTGGCGACTTCCATCAACGAAGATGAAGCTTCCTTCTTGGCAACTTCGAGCAATGTTGGAGTCGTCTTTGGCGGCGTGTTTTCATCATCACTGTCAAAGATATCTTCATCTGCGTCGTCAATTTCATCGGGCTTTTCCTGCGTCTCCTTCTGAGGAACAGGGGGGTCACTTTCCTGCTTTTCGGCCCCAAGTCCCTGCACAAATGCCATCAATGCCGACGCCATTACGAAGACTCGCTGCAAATTAGGCTATGAAAGCACTGATCGATTTGGTGCCCTACTGCATGAGTAGCAATATCCCATGTCCATTCGTGAATACGCTAGGAATAGGATGATTCGGGTCAATTCCAGAATTCCCCCAACAACAACCAAAGCGGAAAATAGCGTCACTTTGACAATGTGCAAGCACATTCCCAATGCCCAGGTAGGAGGAGCTTGTCCGAGCTGTACTGGAACATTGACGCATGTTGAAGTGCAGGTATCTTTTCGAGCTCCATGCTGCAACCGATGGTTTGACTGTAGCGAGTGCCACTTCGAGTTGAGCGATCACCGACAGCAAGTGGCAGCAGAAATGGCATTCGTTTGCAAGCAGTGCCGCAAGCCCTTCCGTAAAGACTTGACGGCTTTTGACGATGAAGACGAGAGCTGCCCACACTGTGGTAATGGGCTGATCCAACCTGTTGGCGATGTTTCCGATCCACGGATAGGGACTCCAGCGGCAGCAGACCCAGCAGCATAAACCTTGTATAAATGTAACCTAACCTTCATATAAATGAAGTAGGCACGCAGCACACACAACACGGCTGCAACGTTCAGAACAAGTTGCATTAAAAACATGCTGACAGACAATCATTGACAATGGTCGACACAACCATTTACAGCACGAACGAGCCTCGTTACGAGACACACCAGGTATCGTACGCGTTTGGCCATGGTCGCCTTACCTGATTCGGTCCTGCTCGTAATGTCCACCGCTGCCGACTGTCCTGACGGCCTGCTGGTTACAGACCTGTCAAGCCGCTTGTACACGAACAGCACCGCTAGCGAACAGCACGAACGCTGCTTGGTGTTTGCCATCACCATCACCATCAAAAGAAGTCGCTCGCCCCACACACGTGCGATCGCTGCACACTATCGGATAAGCGCTTGAATGCAACGAAGTTGAATTTGCAGTCGATGCGTTTGCCATAAGATGAGCGCCGGAGCGATAAATCCAGGACGACACCCTGGTCGCAGCTCGAACGCGTTCGCCAGTGCTGCGACGCGGGCATCGTTGGTCGACGGTTGTTCTTCCAGCGTGCGTCCATGCCGAACCTGCCATTCTTGCTTCAGTTTGTGGGCACTTGAGTAGACCAGTAATTGACCATTTCACACCGGAGTTGGTTGCTTGTCTGAGAGGCATTACGCGCAGGAAACTCCAGACATTAGAGTCTAACGACTACAGCATCCTTTCTTCCGAGCACACCTGCGCTTCACTACGCACGTCCCAGTTTGATCCATCGAGCTGCGAAGGGGGTAGCTCTCCATCGTCCAACCTCGCACGGCCGAGTGCATGGACTTCCGCAAGGTTTCCGCGCAATGTCGAGCGCTGCGTCAAACGTTTGGTCGGCGTCGTTCAGGTCCTTTTGGCGCTTTGGTCGCTCACCTTTCAAGTGAGCAAGCTTGATTCCCGCGAGGCCCATCGTCCCACAGTGAATCGCGAATGTGCAGGAGGAACTGGCGTCGCTGGGCAGTGGGCAGCACTGGGTTACCCAGTGGGTAGCCTCGTCACGAAGCTGGTCAGTCTATGATCGGCAAGGTCCTGTCTGTTGCCACCCGCTGTCACCAGCTGCCAGCTGCCTGCGCTTCAATAGAGGAGGCCCCATTTAGGATTTTGCGTTCGACGCAGCAGATCGTGCTATCAGGGCGATGTTGGACACTGTGTCGCTCTCGGAGGAAGAGCTGGGGATGCTATTCGGTCCAGCCTCACACGGGGCCGCCGGCAACACCATGCTCCGCAAGCCTCGCGCCACTCGCAGCAGCAGAAAGCTAACGGCGAACCGGGCCCATGCACTGGGTAAACATTCGTCGACTAAGTCGGCGAAAACCTCGAAGACGACCACTAAGCCCATCATCACCACGATCCTCAGTGTCGTTAATGATGCCGCACCTGCTCGCTGTGGCTACCGGACCGGCAAATGCCAGAACCTGCAGGCCTTCAAGCGCAACGGGAAGCTGCACAAGTTGTGCGAGTTCCATCGCGAACGCGCCAATCTGAACCAGAAGAAGCTGGACCGCAAGAAGCGGCTTCAGCGCTCCAAACTGTCGGGGAAGACATCCTCGTCCTGTGGATCAGTGTCATCGGCCTCCTCCGTCACCTCTGAAGACGACAATCGCAGTCTCGACCTGGAGGACAGTTCCCCACGCACCGTCGAGGAGGTGACCAGCAGTATCTTCGTCAAGGCAGAGCCCAAGACGGAGCCCAACGAGCTCGACCCGGAGCTAATGTTACCCACGAGCCTAGACGAGGCTCCGCTGGCTCTGGGCTGTGAGGAGCTCGCCATCTTCTGCAGCCTCATGGCCTTCGACACCGGCCACCGAGCGCGAGACTCAGGCCGCCCGCCGTCGTGTCATTATTACACGAGAATTCGCGGGACGGCTTCGAGCCGAGTGCACTCGGATACTTATTAGACCAGTAAGTTAGCTAACGTATTGTAGTTGTCGAGCCGGACGTGGAAGACAAAAAGACGAATATATGGTAAGGCCCATCTACGAAAGCGGCCGTGTCTCCTCCACACACTCCCGACCAAACCCGTCATAGTGATGAACTTGCAGTGACACGCCAACGCCTGCATTCATGGCATCAACAGGAAGCGACCGGATCAAAAATGCTGGACCTCGCCCGCTTCGCCAAATTCGTTCAACGTGGCCTGGGAACAACTTCGACTTCGAGCGAAAGCTAATCTTTAGTGGGCTCTTGCCTTTTAGCCTCAAATCGCTACGATTTATCAACGCAGCCAGCTCCAAATCAAAGTGACGGTCATTCTCGAAAAAGCTACAGACCAACAAGCATGACGGCGTTGCTCTCGTGGACGAACCTGGCGCTCTACGTGCTGCAGCTCGTGGTGAACGGACACTCGTCGCGCAGTATCGGGCCCATGTCGCGCCGCTATGAGACGCTCATCACTCCAGCACCCTACGCCTTCAGCATCTGGGGCTTCATCTACACCTTCCTGGCTGCGACCGTCGTTGTAGACTGCTTCTGGCCCTCCCTCTCCTTCTTCACAAGCGCGCCCAACGCTAATGTGTTGCGCACGTTCTTCGCCGTCTCGTGCCTCATGAACATGGGGTGGATCGTCTTCTTCACCAACGAGTACGTGAACGTGGCCACCGCCACGCTCGTCATCCTGTGGCTCTCCCTCTTCGCGCTTTATGCGCACATCGTGACCGAGCGCCGCGACACTGGCTTCGACCTCAAGCGCTTCGTGTTCAGTGAGCTGGGCCTCACTGTCTACTTTGCCTGGACCTGTGCCGCCACGCTCATCAGCTTCGCCGTCACGGCACAGTACGTCACAGGCGACTACCTGTCGCTCTCATCCTACGTGGCGCTGTTGTCGGTGCTAGCGGTGGTGACGCTGTCTACCGTCATCTACGAGGGTGATGTTGCCTTCGGTCTTGTGGTTATCTGGGCCCTGGTCGGTCTCGCTGTGAAGAGCACCACTCTGGAGGCGCGCGTCGAGCTCATTGCGATGAACATCCGCGCCTGCGCCACGCAGAGCGCGGCGATCGTTACTGCCTTTATTGTTATCGCCATCGCACATAAGCTGCTGACCCCGAAACGGTGAGAATTGCTCTCGAGCTTCAATTGTACTGGAGAAGATTGTTCACTAACTTTTGGTTCTCTTTCGGAAATGTACAGACACTTCCAGCCGCTGCAGTCGGGCGCTCCACTCTATGGCGACAAGCCCATCGGCTACGGCACTACTCACGCGTAACTGATCTCTCCCAGGCTGTCATGAACGCACACTAGCATAATTTTGCCAATACATGTACATGACTTGCCCCCTCCCCAATCAGATACTTTGGATGAACGAAGCAGCAAAACTTCAAGCAGCCACTCCGGCTTCACTGTCGAAAAAGAAGCCGAGAGCAAAAAGGAGGAGAAAGGCACATGGCTACGTTGCGCGCAACGCTACAGGAGACCGCGAGGCTCCCGTGGGTGAACGCCGCATTCTTCGGGCTGCAGATGCTGCTGACGTGCATCGCCCTGGCGGTGGGAGACGCCGGAGACGTGCGCGCGCAGATCGACACGCTGTTGACCCCCGCAGCCTACGCCTTCTCCATCTGGAACGCCATCTACCTGCTCTGCATGATTCTTCTCATCACTGATGTCTCGTACGCTGGGCTGTCACTCTACGACTCGGCGGCCAAACCCAACGCACTCCGGTTGTGCTTCGCCGCCTCGTGTGTGGTCAACGGCTCGTGGTGCATCGCTCTGGCCAGCGGTAACGTGCCGGTCGCTAGTGGACTGGTTTCCCTGCTGTGGATGACTCTACTTCCGCTCTACGTCTTCGCCAGCTACGAACGCAACGTCCAGACGGTGCTGTGGCACGAATATCTATGCAGTGAGCTGTGCGTCCGGCTGTACTTCGCGTGGATCACGGTGGAAGCGGTTGTGAGCTGGACGATGACGCTGCAAATCAAGGATGGCGGGTTTCTGCAATTGTCGACGTACCTGACGTTGCTGGCGGTGCTGCTAGTGGTGGCGTTGTCGGGACTTTCACACGGTCGCGACCCTATTCTGGCTCTGGTGGTGACGTGGGCGTTCATTGGCGTCACCTCCAAGGACGTTTCGAGTTTCGACAGCCAAGTCGTTCAAGACTTCGAGAAGGTGCAAGTGGCCGCTACACTCGGAGCTGGAGTCCTGGTCGCCATGGTGCTAGTGTCATGCAGCTACTGGGTCGTCGAATTCAACTGGTATTGCTCTCATCCGCCCAGCAAGTCAACTAACTGAAAACTCTAACTTGTGCTGATGGTTGTGACACCCCGTAGCAAGTCGAAGCCACTATCTCCCCGCCCAAGGCGACTGTCAAGACTTTCGCAGGCTTCCACCAAGGACAACGAGTACGGATCGATCAGACTTGTGACAGCAGCCTAAAGGTGATTCCTGCTCTACGTACATCAAGCGGAGCCAAACCTTGATCTCCGATGTATCCATGTTACATTTTGACTCAGAAATCTATTTCCCACCAATTATCGTGCGTACTTTTGGATTTTCTGGCCAATCACATTAATTAATCGGAGCAAGAGCTGCTCACTATCTCATCGACATCTCTACCACCAAGTGCGCGAGAAGCTCTCCATGATGGATCCGCCGTCCCCGGGGCAGCATCTGCCAAGCGCCAACATCGTTCTCTTCCTCATCCAAATTGCAGTCGTCATCGGGGTTTTATCCTTCGCGCCCGAGGGTTCCTGGGCACCTACCAAGGCACATGAAGAATCCTCTGGGGCTTTAGACAGTAGCGGATCGGTGGCTCTGGTGCCAACCGCGAGCCCTGCAGCCTCCACAATGGCGCCCAATAACCCCCTGGCACCCCCTGTATACGTGTTCTTCATCTGGGTGCCCATTTACGTCTTCACAGGAATCACTGTCATCACCGACCGATTCTACCCGACCTATAGCTTCTACCTCACGTCGGACGACCCCAGCTTCCTTCGACAATGGTTCCAGCTCGCCTGCTTAGCTAATATGGCGTGGATAGCGCTCGATATGTGGTTCAGCTGGGTGCATATGGCTACATTTGCTCTGGGGGTGCTCTGGTGCACGGTTCTGCCGCTCTACTTGTTCGTAGTGCGCCACCCAACTCCGAGATACTCTCAAGCCTGGATCTACTACTTCTGCAGCGAATTCTCCGTGCGTCTTTACTTCGGATGGCTAAGCGCTGATGTGATATTTGGCATCGCCGATGTTATGCAGTATCTGCATGGATCCTACTTTGGCTTTAGCGTCTACGCGATGCTGCTGGGGGCTCTGCTGGTGTTGGCATTCGGCACGTATGTCCATGGAAGAGATCCAGTTGTGGGTCTTGTTGTTACGTGGGCTTTGGTTGGTCTTATCTTCAAGCACGCGACGTTCCCAGGAGAAACCCAGGAGGTGTTCAACAAGCTGCGCGCTGTCGCCATCGTCGTGGCTCCGGTTTTCCCGATTCTAGTATTTGTTGACAGCGTACGATACGTCTACGTTGTTCATTGGAAAACGTAAGTTCTGGACGGTGCAGTGTGTAGATGATGTTGGCGGTTGAAACTCACGTTACTTGTTTATCTTTCCAGCGCAAGGGTCCCAAGCGGTAGCAACGAGTACTACAAGCCCTTTGTGTTCGAGACAACGGCCGACTACGGAACGGTGTGAGCTGTCATGTATGAAGCCAGGGGTAGTTCGAAGTGTACGTTTGTTTATACATCGGTCAGCCGAAGTTTTTGATCCGCTTGCTTTGCTGGTTTTCACTGTCGCCTTTTGCTGTTTGTCGTGCATACTCACAACGTCATTTCCTGTTTGAGACTACAATGTTTCCGGAAATGCTATGCTTCTTGTTTAGTTTCGGTATTTCCCAAGGCGGGCTGGATGATGTCATTTGACCCATGCACATGCAACCGTTGTTCATGTTGAAGTTGACCTCATTTAATATCGTTAACGTGCTCGTAGATGCACACAGCAACATGCTCTCGATATGGGACAGAGCTGACCAAGTGGCCTCGTTCTAACGGTTTTTATCCTCTTGTCCCTGGTTGCACCCAAGTTGGTTCCTCCAACTGGACGATATAGTCAATGATTCACCTTCTCAGCAACACTTTTCCCACCAACCATTCTCCATTTTGCTAACTTAAAGACAAGTCGTCCAAGGTCAACACAGAAGTGAACATGGAAGGCACGTGGTTCGCTCTTATCAATGCCGCGCTGTTCGTGATGCAAGCCGTCGTGAACATTGTGTATGCCAAGCGCTTCGTGACGGTGGCACGTGAGTATGAGACCCTGATCACCCCCGCGAGTTTCGCCTTGGTGCTGTGGATTCTCGTCTACGCGCTAGAAGCTGTGCTCGTCAGCGTCGATGTCTTTGCGCCACGCTACTCAATGTTCGCCGATGCCAGCCAACCCGCGCAGCTTCGTTTGTGCTTCGGCATGACTTGCATCCTCAATACTCTATGGGTGTTCCTGTACGTCTCCGGCCATGTGTACGCGTCCACGGTGACCATCTATGCGTTGTGGCTGGCGATTCTGGTGCTCTACATATACGCAGTTAAGGATCGAAATGCACGCGAGACTGGGCCGTTCGACTGGATCCTGTACTTGTGCAACGAAGTCCCCATTTCAATGTACTTCGCCTGGGTCACAACTGTCGCCTTTACGGAGCTGGCGATGGCGATGCAGCACTCAAACGACGATTTCCTGGGACTCACAACCTATGTGTCGTATCTCTCCATTGTGATCGTACTGGGACTGTTGACTTCTCGATACGCTCAGGACATGATCGCGGGTCTTGTCATTATCTGGTATCTCGTCGCAGTCTCGATCAAGCACGTGTACTTCCGGGAGTCAGTGCAGTGCATGGATATCGCAGTCCGCGCGTGCGCTGGAGAGGGCGCGGCGATCATCGCGGCTGTGCTGGCAATTGAATTGTGCCAGTCTTTCATGGAGGACAGGTAAGTTTCCATGCGAAATGATGAAGTTGACAGGCGCGTTGGCTAATGAGCGTGCAATTTGTGTGCTTGCAATCGCATGAAACGCGCGCGTGGAGTGCAGCCGTCCTCCAGCCTCAGGTATGGGTTCAGGAATGGCTGTCGTCGCGGGTGCCTCCTACGGCGCCACCAGTGCATAATAGCGCACTCCCTGCTGTTCCTCGCGCTACTGCTCGCATTTCTATAGCCGAACGCTCCGTCATTGGGATGTCAATCCCGTAGTGACAAACAGTAGCTCGACTTGGACACATCTTTCACTTCCAATATGAACTTGCCTTATTTTTCCTTGGAGCTGCAGCCTTGGGTCGTGAATGTGTGCGTGTCATTATTGGAAGGGATATTGATCAACGACGCCTTGCTTTTTCACGAGACCGCGACCGTGAACGTTGAGAACTCTGATATCTACCTGACCGGGGTGATAATGAAACATCACGACGGCGAGAGGTGCTCCTTCCCTCCCTCTCCTCCTCTCTTTCATATTTAGATCGGCTCTTCGATCGGTGCTTGTGCCTGCGCTTGTGTTTGTGCTTGCCTGACTTTTTCTTTTTTAACGAGCGGTGACGATGTGAGGATTCATCGGAATCTGACTCACTCTCACTGCTGCGAGCACTTCGTGCCTGTTTCTCCAGTTTCTTAATCAGCTTCTTTTTCTGCTTCATTGACAAAGTAGCTAACAATGCATCTTCCGCAGCTTCTACATCCTCTGTTAACATCAAAATTCAGTCAGAATTCAACATCCCATCGATCCACAGCTACGAAAGACCCCGCACCGTCGTCAGACTGCAAGATCTCAAACTCTTCCCCAGTTGCTGTCTCCTGCATCTCCAGCGGCAAGGCTCCTCTCCTCAGCACCAGTTCCTGCTTGGCTGACTTGAGCTTGTTAATCTCCGTCACTGGGTCTTCCCACCTTTGCCTCGTAGCATCTACAGTACACACAAATCTCATCAGTGCATATACCACAACCGGTTCCACCTCTTCCAACTTACCATTCGGATTTTGGTCTCGAAGTTTGCACTCTCTGTCCCCACTCTGATGCCCCCACTCGCCGCATCGGATGCAGCGCACATTGCGCAGTCTCAGCCCCACTGGATTGAAGTTTACCCTGATAGTCTCTGTGTATTTCCCCTCTACAGGCGCATCCTTCAGCATAGGAAATCTCTCCACCTGGTCTTTGATCGTCAGCGTCTCCTCCGCTCTCCTGCCCACGTATCTCTCGAGTTTGGAGCGCTGAGAGTCTCCACGTCGCTCAGCTTTGCGTCTGAACTCCCTCACGGCCGCATCCTCCTGTGTCTGTGCCTGGTGGGTCTTCTCCGCAGCTTCTTTAGCCTCTGGAAGCCCTGGAGGCGCTGCATACAGGAAATCCACCTGTTGACTCGCAGCGCGACGAGCTGCAGCGGCGTCTCCAGCTGCAGCCGCGGCCTGTTGCGCCTGCAGAGCGTCGGCTGCTTTGCGCACCTCCTTGGCCTTCTCTCGCTCGCGCTGTTCGCGCTCCTTGGCCTGCTGCTCCGCCACCCACACGCGCTTCTGGTTGGCCTTACTGGCTGGGTGCCATGACTTCTGTCCGAGGAACTGCAGCGACATCGGGCGACACAAAATGGATCAGAATTTGAGCGATACCAATTTTGCACACTACTTTTTTTGTGCAAATCCAAAAAAGGACTATTTCACAATCGGGACCAAACATTGATCGAAAAGTGACCATGTTCGGCGGTGGGGCATGCAGCTTCAGCTTCGGCACCAAGGTCTGTACGTCGAAGGATGGATGCGTAATTACTGCCAGTTGATGTGCGACTGCATTGCGTGTATTGTGCGCAGGTGCGGACGCTGGAGCCTGTACATGCGGAGAAAGATCACGCGCAGTTCTTCGTGGGCACCAGCACCTTGAACCAGCCCAACCAGGTGCGTATCCATTTCCTACATAAGTTACCAGTTATTATAATACTACGACACTAAAGTCTATTATCTTATACCTATAGATCCAATTGGTGGAGATAAACGACGATGCCAGTGAAGTCGCGACGTTGCAGGTGCTGCGCCACCCTGGAGAAGTGTTAAGTCTGGCTCCGAGTCCTCAAGATCGGCAGTTGCTGGTTACGTGTGGGAAGCAACGAGGACAAGCAGCAGAAGCTTCGCTCTGGAAGTTACCAGACGCTGAGCAATCTACTGCTCACTCGGGAGAAGGTGGCGAGGATTCTGGCATTACTGCGGCTCAAGATCTCGAGCAGTTAGCTGCGTTTCCGCTACAAAAGCTGCCAGTGACTGAGTAAGAGCGACCATTTGTCTGGGCATCTGTGTGGTTTTGGAGCTAGAGCTGATAGTTTTGCTGCCTTTGGCTGTATAGAGTTGCGTGGAGTGCTACAGCTGACACGCCGACCTTGGCATCAGCACATGAGACGCTACTGCGTACGTGGCAGTTAAGCGGCGGATCAGTGGAGGCACAAGACAAATTAGAGCTGGACGTGTCCATGCTGGGAGGAACCACCAAGAAAGGAGCGAGTGCTTTAACGTGGGACCCACACCATGCTTCCCAACTGGCGTTCGCTCTTGGTGGCAGTGTGCGCACATGGGACCTACGGGCCAAGCAGGACAGCGTCAGTGTCGAAGACGCACACCCGAGCGCTACGATATCCCTCGACTTCAACCCGAACAAGCCGTACGCCCTCGCAAGTGGAGGTGACGATGGCAAACTTAAGTTCTGGGACTTACGCTATGCTCGCAAACCAGTGCTTTTGTTGAACGCGCACTCGCATTGGGTCTGGAGCACTCGCTACCACCCGCAGCACGATCAGCTTGTTCTCTCTGGGGGATCGGACGCGACACTGGCGCTGTGGCGAGTGTCTTCAATCTCATCGTCTCCACTGGTCGAGCTGGATGAGCGAGATTTAATGGACGAGACGGCGGGTGGAGCTGCAGTGGCAGACACGTTGATTCGGCGTTTTGAAGAGCACGAGGATGCAGTTTACGCGGCAAGATGGGCCGCCGGGGGAGATGCCTGGATGTTTGCTTCCATTTCGTACGATGGCTGTCTTGCTGTGAACCATGTGCCGTCGACGGAGAAGTACAAGATCTTGCTGTAGGAGAACTGCAACTAATTAGGCATGTTACTGTGTCTTTTTTGTTTTATGCTGGATTGGTTGGTACGTCGGGCCTGGAGACCTGCTGTCTGTCTGTCGAGTGGGGATCGCTCGATATCTACACCACTTCACTGTTTTTAGCTGTTTCTGCTCTACTGAACGCTTGTTTCACGCACCTCACATCACGTTAGGCTTTACTCAACCGCGCATGAGCTTGCTCGCCTCGTTGCGGAGCCAGTCGAGCTCGTCCATAGCCTGCTGGAACCCTGCCATATCTCCCTTCCCAACGCAATCTGCCACCTTTTGAGCCGCAGCGGCAAGTCTCTCCTCCAACGTATTGTTATTCCCAACCTCAAGTCTCTGTGAAGCAGCCGACGACCCCGAAGACACAGTACTGGCCCCAAGAGCAGCAGTAGGAGTACCTGTTGCAGCGCTACGCACAATCCCTGAGCCAGGCGCGAGCATCTTCTTGGTAGACGCCTTCGGCGTCAAGCGTGGCATACCATGGAACCCAGGCGGCGCTGTCACCGACGGTGCTGTGGCCGGCACGCGGTCTCCACGGTCCTCTTTCTTGGTGGCCAGCAGACGCGCCGCATTACTTGCTCCAAGGCCTAATGAGCTCTGAATGATCTCATCCTTGGCGCGGGTCTTGTCTTCACTGCTCAAACTGCCCCGTCGTGCTAATTCCGCTACTTTACGGAGACGCGCACCGTTCGGACTCATCATGGGCAGCCCATTACCCTTTGTGGACGACGTAGTAGACGCATCATCGTCGTCATCTGCCATCGGAGGCGGGGGTGGCGGAGGCGGGATCGATAGTGCTGACAGACCGCCCTGTTGTTGCCGTGCAGCATTGTAGAAGGACACAAAACTGCCCGAGATTTCTGCTGTGTCGTCGTAGCCGCCGGTTACCTGGACGACGTCTTCATCTGTGTAATCCTGCGAGCTGGATTCATCATTGGCTGAGGTTGATGAGCTCACATCGGAGGCTGAATCCTCGAGGATCCCATCCTCGGCATCACCATGGCGCTCAGCAATACCGGGCATTGTACCTGACGTGCCGTAACCCGCGTATCCTCCCAGCTCATTATTATCGCCAAACGACAGATCACGCGCGAGTTCGAGGCGACTTTTGCTGCGTCGACGGAACTTGAAAAACTCAGCAGCATTGCCGAAGCTTCCGCGTCGAGCAGCGTTGGCTCCTCCAGAAAGGGGCATACCAGTAGAATTAGGCGGCGAACTTGATAGCATCCCGGATGAAGATGGAGGTGGTGGAGGAATTTGAGCACCCCGACCACGACTGGACGGCTGAAGTGAAAGTCCCGTTAGCTGGGCGGCAGCTTCAGCAGCAGACGAGTTGAGCCCTCCTGAGCTGGTATCAACATCCGGATCCACTAGTTTCTTCCGCCCGGTATTGGTCTGCGGTGTGTTAAGCACGGCTTCGGCCACTTGCCACGGCACTGTCATCGAAGGTCGCCTTGTGAGTCCAGGCGGCGGTGCAAGCACAGCGTTTTGGTCTTGCGCTTGGCCTGATCCAGTTCCAGCGTCACCGGTCGAAGTTGATTCGTCCTTCGATGCGATATTATAGTAAGATGTCTGCTGGTTGTAGAAAGTAGCCCCACTGCTGGCAGAGGCATTGAGTTTCTTGGTCCTAGCGGGTGGAGGGGACCACGACGGTAGCGCTGTAGAAACGAAGCCACCACTTTCGTCCATTGGTGGTGGGGGCGGGAACGAGTCTTCCTGGAACTGCAGAAGCGAGTTGCGACTTGAACTGCCGCCATCGTCCAGACTCCCACGACCTGGATCTGTTTCCTGCGAAGAATTCGAGTTGCCATTTCCACCGAAGTCGTAAGAAGAGAAATAATCTTCGGGCGTCTGTCCGCCAGAGTACGAATAGCGCATGGGCATGTCGTTCGCAGATGAGTCAACGTTCGGTAGTTGCGAACTACGCGAACGACTTCGGTGGCCACGGACCGGGATGACTTCTCCTGATGTTCCCGAGCTGAGAGGTCCATGGCTGCGACTAAGGTCGCTTGGGCCGTGACTGCGGCTGAGGTCATTGCCGAAGCCACTGTACTGCGCACTACCGAACTGCGTGCTGCTGCTGCTTCGAGTGTGGTGGGAGCGCTTCGGTGTGCTTCCTGGAGTGAGTGAACTGCGTAGACTGTCGCGGTAGTGGGACTTAGCTGCGTTGTTCAACACCGCCTTACTAACCAGCCCGGTCACTTCACTCGCGTGGACTGGGGCATTCTGCGACGCCATTCGTAAGGCTGTGAGCTGCTTGAGCTCTTGCACCGACATGCCCGTCTTAGGGACGACTGGAGGGGTGGCCACTGCTGCAGGCGTGGACGTGGCATTGACCACCGCCATGTTGATCTTGGGTGTAGCTGGTCTTGAAGAGGAGAATCCCTCGGGCGCGGCAGCCTTGGGCGTGGCTGGGTTCCCCCCAGATTGTTGCATCCTCTTCTGTGTGAGGCGCTTGAGATCTTCCACCGTCATTCCGCTCTTGATCCCCATCTTTGCCCCGGACATTGAGGGTTTCTGGGCGCCTCCAGGGCGAGCGACAGTGCCGACACTGCGGTATCCTCCGCTGCGGTTGGGGTGGAAGCCTGGAGCCTTGGTCTGTTGCTGCTGCTGCTGCTGTTTCTGGTACTGTTGGTACTGGTACGGGTTCTGTTGCGCCTGTGCTTGAGCCATCTGCTGCTGGTAGGCCGAGAACTGCTGCTGCTGCTGCTGTTGCTGCTGGGCCGCTGTCTGCTGCTGCATGTAGCTCTGCTGCGAGCGCACGCCCCCCTTGCGGCGGTTCATGTCCGCCATGGCACGCACACACTCACGAGACGCACGACACGACACACACCACGATCTGCTGCTTGTGCCTCCGTTTCACTTGGCTCGGATAGTGTGAGCTCTTCGCCCCCCTCGCTGGGTATAATCCGCTCCGTAAACATGCTGAGATATGTATAAGGCTATGGCAGTTGTAATTTTCTCCTTCAGAGGTGGCTGTAAATGTAGTTAGTCTGTAATTTAAAATAGGTACGCAGTACTGTATACAGAATTTGGTGTATACAAAGATCGTGACCTTTCAACTACATATTATACTGCACTTGCAGTATTGGACGTTGAAGGGCATCCCCATGGGCAAGAAGAGTCGGCGCCAACGACTGATAGCAGGGAAACCCTCTGCGACCAAAGTGTCTGACGCCGCAGTGTCACATGCTGTCGACCCTCAGCACCTCAAGCTCGACCCACGTGGCGACGGAATGTACAGCGGCACCTTCCGCTGGCTCGAGTCCAAAGTTTTTCCGCAATTACCACCTTTTCCGTCTCAGTCTGTAGACTTTTCAGCTGGATGGAAGGAGTTTCTGGCATCCAGGAGCCCCCCTAGTGACCATGTAGACCTCGTAGCTACAGCCACTTACGACCCGTCAATGCTAGACGCCCTGAGCTTCCCTGTTACGCTACTGCACGCCACGCAACTATTGGAGCTATTCTGCCAAAGTCCACAGCTGCGGGTACTGGTGGTTGGAGCCTCACAGAAGGCGGAGCAACGCATTTGGCGCATCACGAACTACTGGAACGAGGTGGCTTCCTTCTACGCCAAGACCAAGGTCACGCTCTTTTTCATCGGCCCGGAAGTCGACGAGCGAGATGCAGACCGAGTGAAAGACGATCTGCCTGGTAACCTCGTGGTTCGACATTTCAAAGGAACGTTCGGAGATTTCCAGGACTCGCAGCTTTCCAGCGACTGCACACCTGAAACTTCAGTCATTGTGGGCTACAACACTGGTTTCGGGAACTTTATGGACTCGCACAGACACGAGCTTCTCTTCAGCTGGTTGCCGGATCTCTATCGGATTGCGGAGTCAGGGATCCCATCTATTTTCACGTGCGCGAATGACTACGCAGATATGAATGGAGAGTTTGCAGTGCAGTCACGAGTTGTTGGTGCCAAGATGCTGCTGCTGCCCAAGCAGAACCCGTTTTGTGCTGCCTCGCACTTCCACGAAGAAGAGCAGCGAGACACGGCCTGGTCGCGCGGTAGTAGCTTTATGTACGTCGTATGCGGCGTGGACAAGGATCGTCGATTTGACATTGCTGACGGGGACTTGGCAGCTCTACAAAAACGACTGGGTTCAGACCTGGACATCCATCTGCAAGACAAGTTGGGTCGCCATTTCTACAAGGGTATGGTGCTAACAAAAGACCAGGCATCCCGTTGCAAGGCTCTCAATGGAAGTCACACAACGGCAACAGCACAGACGAAACAAACGAAACCTACTGATGTACCTCAAGTCGATCATCTGGAGACGCCGCGCTTTGAGCTTATGCCAGGTCAACGGGAAAATGAGATCGTTGCTGCTATCCTCGTTCCTAAAGTGGCGTCCGCCTCTGAGCGGATTGCGGTGGATCTCACAGACTCAATCTTGACTGTATTTGTGGCTGGGAAGTACCTGCTCAAGACGAAGTTGCCTTTCCAAGTTGACCAAGCCGCAAATTCGCTGCAAGCCGTGTTGACTCTCCCCATTCTTCGTGTTTCATTCCGTAAAAAGTAAGGTTCAACGTGCAAAAGGGAGCTAGCTCCCTGCACGTCGCGTTAATTCCCAGTAGTAATTCTCGCTCTCGTCTCAATTTTCCTGGGGCTTGTTAATTTTTCTTGATTGGCTTGAACAAAATGTCCTTCGCGATTTCACGCGCAACCTTTTCACCCCGAAGCAGTTCCACGAGAGTCATAGCTAAGCCGATAGCTGTGGCAGGACCTTTTCCGGTCACACAATTCTCTGCGATCACAATGTTGTCGTCCAAGTACAGATCCCCAAGAACCTGCTTGTGGCCTGGATCGCCAGCCATGGGTCCCTCCACCAGCGCGTTGTGATACAGCACATCGTAGACGGCTTCACCAACCGCAGCGTACAGCCTCCCTGTCGTCTTTTGCTCCTTGAGTAGGTTTATCAGCGTTTGACAAGCCCCCAAAGCTGTTGCGCCTGAGCCTCCAGGGACCGCAATGACATCGTACTCGTCATTGACGCAGAACTCGATCGGCTTGTCAGCTTGCAGACCAGTGCCCTTGGCCAGCTTCACCACATGGTGGAGGTGCGCACCGATACTCGCGACTGTAACGCGCACACCACCGCGAGCCAATATGTCGCACAGTGCTGCCACCTCAATCTCGTCACTACCGAGGGTCTGTAGCAACAAGAACAACTTCGAGGTCAAATATCACCATCTATTCATACAGGAACACCAGCAATAGCTACCACTGGGACTAGTGCTGTCGGCTTCGGGTGCACGATTTCCGTGATCGCTTGAGCAATTCGAGCCATGCTGGTGGCAGTTTGTTCTCCAATTCTCCAAAATCGAGAGTGTGAATACCGTTACTCATCGTTCTTGTTGAAGTTCACGCTGGCTATTCCCACACTTTTGTAAACTGCGCTGTCATATTATGCCAACCATAAGTTATGGTCCATAACCCACTATTTGTTACTTCCAGTACAAGACGAAAACCTAAGGTTTGACATCTGAATATATGGTAATATTGATACGAGAACTTGGTCTTACAGGCCCCTCCGTACCCTGCTTGAGAAGCCTACGCCTGGCGTCACATCACGATCGAGGCATAATATCGTGCGAACACAAGCGAAGCAAACATAAGCGCATCGATACGGTCTAATACTCCACCGTGACCTGGAATCAGCTTCCCTGAATCTTTCACACCAGCTGCACGTTTTAGCAGACTCTCAAAGAGATCTCCGAGTCTTCCCACGACCACAGCCAGCACGGTAAATCCAACTTGTGCGACAGGGGAACCCGGTACGTTGAGCATGTCGGACGAGATGAACATAGCAGTAATACCGAATATAATCGCTCCCATAGTCCCCTCATAGTCCTTGTTCTTCGACAAGTGCGACGCCAATGGGTTGTAGTACCTGTAGTGTATCCTCTCCAGCAATTTTCCAGTTAAATATGCTCCTGTATCCGAAGCCCAAACGACATAGAGCAGCGCGATCAATAGCTTGCGATAAGACTCCAGTCGTTCATCATCCACGAAGGCAACAATGACCGAAAGACTCCCGATGATGTAGAGGTACCCGAGCATGTCCAGCGCAATGTGTAGGAATGTTGCAGGCCCCGAAGTGCGTGTTTGCAGTCGGAAGAACACGATAACCACAACACCAGAGAGAAATACTTGTGCTGGCTCCAACGAGACACCACAACGGAAGCGGTTGATTGGACACGCAGTCGAGTGCATCGTCAATAACGTAAACACTGCTTTCTCCACGAGGCAGATGACAGCATATCTCCAGTTCGGTGTGAACAACGCGCAGAGCCCGGCGACAAAATCTGTTGCAATGCTGTAGAACCATCGCAGCTTGAATAACTGCTTCTCCTGAAGCTCTGGAATATGATTGACATAAATCAAGAATATTGTAGTTGTAAAGACAGTTGTGAATGCTGACAGGACCAATGCAGCAACCCACTCGTTCTGCCAGAAAAATCTGTCGGCAATTGGGGAAACAGCGCACTTGGCAAAGCTCTGATCGTACAAATATGCTTCATCTTCTGCCCCGTTGCTTCCATGGCTGGGTGGATGTCGAAACCGAGGACTTTCCTCCAATTCGGGGGTCACTGGCGCCGCTCTAGGTGGATGAGGGGGTGATAACGGTGACGATTGGACAGTCTCGCCACTAGTGCTTCCAGCAGTGCGTCCCCTATTTGCATGGCCATTATCTGGCATATTGCTGCTGACGTCATCGTCCTCTCTGCTGCTGCCACTCTCACTTCTTGTGCTGCGACTGAAGCTGTCCGACAACCGACTGGAGTCTCCATCGTCGTGACTGTTTGCTGTGACTTGATTCGTCCCAGCGTCCCGGCGCATCAACCCTGGCTCACAGGCGTTCATCTTGGTCATAATGCGCAGGTAAATGCGGTGTTGTAGCCACGCGTACTCGTAGGAGCAGATACTGGTGACGAAGGTGCAGAACGTGGCGGTGGCGAAGGCTGGCGAGAGCCACAGGAAGATCGTGATGAGTGGCACCAGCACCAGAGCCGACAGTACGCGCTGAACCACGTTCATTTGTAGCCATCTCCGTGCTGTTATACAGGCGCTACAGTTGGCAGAGGACGCTATGGTGGCCGAACGAGAGGCGCTCGACTCGGTCGGTGAAGGCGGCGCCAGCACTACAATGTTCGTGGTGGCTGTGTGGAGGAAGAAAGCGGAGGGGGAGCCAGGAGAGTGCGGCGTCATGGGAGTCACAGGCATCCGCGGGAAGCTGCCGACACTGGGTATACTCCGCAGCATCGGAGGCTCGTCGGGGGACGGTGTCAGGCGCGGAGACACAGAAGCTTGACGCCCCGCCATGGAAGTCAGTCGCACTTTAATTAATCAAACGAACAGACGAATTAAGACGAATTAATGCATACTTAAATCAAGTCAGTTAGTGTAGCCATTTTAATGACAAGCGAGTGCTTCAGCAGGGTGCATGCAATTCGAATTGTTGCGAAGAACGGAGTTTTCGCTAGCGACTGCTTATTTTGGCGACTATTAATATGCTTGTTGACAGCCCGCCGGCTCTACAGTACCATGGACAAGTCCTGTTGTTGCCTCTATTGCGTTTTCACAACAACTTAGGGAAAGTGAGGCATGTGATTCTTCACTTCTCGTTGTCACTGAAAAGCAACAATGAAAACTATAGCTAGCGAATCCAGTCCGGATGCGAAATGCATCCAAAGATTCTTGCGCTTGCTCTGCTATCCTTGACTGCTTTGTGCATGCAACAAGCACCCGAAAGAATACACGTGTAATGCGCTACACCGTGTACTTGTACACATGTAGCTGTGCTATAGTGGGGAATGAATGTTGATTCATTCGTCGCTGTGTTCGTGCGAGTTTGACGCGGCGCGTTGGCTTTGAAGCAATGGTGCAGTGGAATCAGATGACCATCATTCTTGATCATGTAGCTGAGACTTTACACTGGGCGGTCCATGGTCGAATCATTCGACTCGAATGACATCACCCGACTCAAACTCTGCTGCCACTGGCAGCCTGCCAGCAGAGTTTGAGTCGACTGCTGCACATTGAACTCTGCAAATCTAAATTAGCATTGCTGGCAAGCAAATGCTGTCATCGTGAATGCATGCAAATTTGCATGTACCGGTAGCATGTAGCGAACGAGCGCTGTAGCTGGTGAGCCGTTTCTTGCTTCACGACAGAGAGGCACGACAGTTCAAACGTACGCGGGACGATTGCAGCCAGTGATTTTGGGCGGTTGCACTCGAAAAAAAGAACCCGCTCAGACGAGCACATTGCACTGGCCCAACCCTGGCTAACTTGCGCATGTAACAACAGCATTGCCGTCTCCCGAGTTGACGACACCTGGAACTTACTGTGCAAGCCAGCGTTCGCTATGTTAAAATGTCTAATGCGAAAGTCGACTACATGCCCACAGTGTCACCACCGTTGTGGTATCCTTTTTCTTGTGGCTGCCTCGTCACGAGCTTGGTTGCTGCGGTGGCATCGATGCTTTCATTTGAAATCGGCTTTTACAGGGAAGTTCCATCATCCTCGCAGTCTTGTCTCTGCGCGACCTGTCGAATAAGCGGGTTAGGTTGTGCAGTTCCCGCATATGGAGGCCGTTCATTGGTTGTCCTGGACCGCATCGTCGATACAATTGGCTAAAAATAGCTGCGAGTACACGCACGCACCGTGTCGGTTTTGGCTCGAGTTCGATTTATCGCCGCGATCTCACTTTGCATTTTGCGGCCTGGAAGGCAAAGAGATCTGTTTGTCCTGAAACAGTAGTAGCATTCGTCATTGGACCTCTTCGCCATGGTATCTCTGCTGGACACGCTGGTGGGCGGTTATACGTCGCTCTTCTGCATGAGCGAGCGCCAGGGATCGCCGCAGATGTCGGCCAAAGTCCATGCGCCATTGGAGCGGAAGCTTCCACCGCCACACAAGAAGCCAGCCAAGCTCTCTATCAACGACCGACTGCGCGCGCTCATCGGGGATATGATCAGCGAGGAGAAGCTCGAGAAGCACGTACGTACATGTACTGCACTTGGTGGTGGCTGTGGCTTTGTTGGGAGATGAGACTGACGATTTGCGACTTGATTTTTCTGTGGCTGCAGCTCACGTTCGGCCGAGTGTTGGGCACCGGTGCGACATCCAAGGTCTACGAAGCCGTGGACGTGAAGTCCGGCCAGCGCGTGTCGGTCAAGGTCTTCGACAAGGTGTCGATGGTGGAGGCGCGCCGCTCCATGGTGGCTGACGGCCAGTATGTGCCCGAGAAGGCCGTACACCGCGTGCGGCGACGACTGCTGAAACTCGTGTCCGAGCTCGAGATCTCTAAATCGCTGGACCACCCTAACATTATCAAGTACCTGGGCGCCTACGAGACATCACACCGCATTTGCATCGTCCACGAACTCGTGGAGGGCTCGGACTTGCTGGAACACTTGTTGGAGAACGGCAAGATGCCCGAGGATCAAGCAGCTGTAGTGTTCCAGCAACTGCTGTCGGCGTTGGAGTACTGCCACAACCGCAATATCTTCCACCGCGACTTGAAGCTGGAGAATGTCATGATCACTAAGGACTTGAACGTGAAACTCATTGACTTTGGACTCTCGGAAGTACTGGCCAGCCCAGATCAGCCACTTAAAACGGTATGCGGCACGCCGCTTTATTGCAGCCCAGAGGTTCTTTTCCTACATGCTTCAGCTAAAGCTGCCCGCGATGGCTTTCAAGGGGGCCCTGCCGACGTGTGGAGTGTTGGTGTGCTCATCTTTGCGCTCCTTACAGGCTGCGCACCTTTCGACGACTCGGATTTCCACCGACTGCGCCGAGATGTTTCACGCAATCACATCAACTACCCTGCGTACATTTCTGACCAGGCAAAGGGGCTGCTCAAGAATGTGCTGGTGACTGATGCACTCATGAGACCCACAGTCACGGACTTGCTATCTTACGGCTGGTTTCAAGACTCAGCAGCCGATTCCTCTGATGCCAACAACCAAGAGGAACCCACAACTGTGGAAATGGAGGAAGATTGGCTGTGTACTAAGCACAAGGACGACATTCGGTGTCGTTCGCTCTCTTGCCGCCGTACCAGCGGATCCGTTGATACGTACTGCTCGAGTCTCGAAGATGCCTCGAAGCATCGCTCGACATCACCAACACATTTTTCCAGCTTAGAGAACGAGGTTGATGAAGAATCGACCTTCTAACTATTTTAGCTGCTCCACGGGAAGGCAATCAGTAAGTTAACAAAGTGTAAGGATGAACCAACATCGCTGGTTCATCATCACTAATATATTTACCAGAACCACAGAGAAAACTTGTTTCTCTTACTTCATCCACCCTTGATCAAGCTGAGGACGTTGGCGTTGTAGCTGTAGAAGACTTCACTCCAGCACGAGCCTGCTCCGCTTTTAATCGAAGCTCTTCAGCACGGCGGCGAGCATCCTCCGCCTTTTTGGCAGCCGCTTCCTTCCGCTGACGAGCCAGCGCCTTGCTCTTTTCGATCTCATCCAACTTGCGCTGCATTTCACGCTGACGGTGAGCCTCTTCCTCATTTAGTTGGGTTTCGATATGACGGCGCGAGTTGGCTCGCACTTTCGACGCAGCCTGAAAAGCTTGGTGCCGCATAGCCTCTGCTTTCTCCCGAGCTACACGAGCCTTCAGCTCGGCCTCAGTGCGTTTACGCATAGCCTCCTCTTTACGCTGTTGTACAGCTAGTAACTCGGCCTCTTGCGCCTCACGGAGCCTCATAGCTTCCAGGTCGGCCTGTTTGGCAAGGCGTTCCTGGTTCTTTTGCTCATATAACGAAGTAGCCTCGCGAGCCTTCTCACTCATTTGTTTCGCGCGCGCTTTGCTGTCAATTACCGTTTGCATGGCTGCACGCTTGCGCTGCTCTGCCTCGCTCTTTTCGAGCTGCAAGGCTGCAGAGGACTCCTGATGCTTGAGTGATCTCTGTGAAGTCTCTGACTCGTAAACTTTCAGCGCGCGTTCGCGGTTATTGTACTCGGCCAAAGAAGCCTTGCAGACTGCGTCAACGAGCTTCTGGTCTGCTTCCTCCTCTGCCTTCTCTCTGGCGCGACGGGCTTCCCACATCGTATCCACAGCGGCGTCGACGCTGCTTCTGGTTGCACTGGACGTCGCACTGGATACACTAGCCGTCTCGCTGCAATTGTTGGCTCCTGGGGCGACGGCTGCGGCGGCTACGGATGCGTTAGCGGCCATCGCGGCTTCGCTGTAGCTTGACGACTGTGCTGTGCTGTCAAAGCTTGAGGCGCTGACGTTGCTGGATGAACGACCTGGGCGGTTCGCAGGCTGCTCGGGTGTGAAATTCGGGGTTTGGCCAGGCGCAGAGGTGCTGAGGTTCCTCCCGCGTTCCTGCTGCTGTGGCATGTTTCGCCAGGACTGCGGGCGCGCGTAGTCCAGAGATTCCTGGGAGGGAGTTGACGCCATCGGAGCGGCGTCGACTGGAACGGCGTAGGGAATATCTGGAGGGCCGAACAGGTCCGGTGGCTGGCTGTAGGCCGCGGTGTAGGAGGCGTAGGAGGCGTAGGGTGACGACGTCTGGTAGTATCCGGAGGTGTTAGGGTGGCAGTAGCCGCTGCTGCTGTCGCCGGTGTTGAAGTTGGTGTGGTTGGGGTGCGAAAAGCTGCTCATGGGGTCGCAGAGAGAATGGCGGAATGAGCCAGCTGCTCTCAGTCAAGTCGGCATCCAGAATTTGGCAAAGACCTTGCGACGTGCGCTAAAAAGTCAAGATGACGTCCTGTAATCCGATGACTTATACGGGAGCCAATTAGATCGCCTCAAGCGTTGGACAGCTGTGGCTCTTGCCACACAAACCACAATCTGTACACCAAAGGTCGGAACACGCCACTTGACTCGCTTCGCACCAGTGGTGTCAACATGGGCAAAACATCCAAGGACAAGCGGGTGCGTCACCAGTTCTGCTACTGCCTTGGACGCCCCCTCTCGTATTGACGTTATTCGTGGATCTGCAGGACATTTACTACCGTAAGGCCAAGCAACAAGGCTACCGCGCGCGCTCGGCTTTCAAGCTGCTGCAGCTGGATGACAAGTTTGATCTGCTCCGTGGCGCCACGCGAGTCGTCGACTTGTGCGCGGCCCCCGGCGGTTGGAGTCAGGTGATTGCAGAGCGAGTTCCCACGGGGAGCACTATTATTGCTGTGGACCTCATGGAAATGGCGCCTCTGGACGGTGTGGTGCAGCTTCAGGGCGACATCACGCACAAGGTGACGGCCGACGAGATCGTGGCGCAATTCCACGGCCAGAAGGCGCAGATTGTGGTGAGCGATGGAGCTCCCGATGTACTCGGGCTACACGATTTGGACGAGTACCTTCAGGCGCAGCTCGTACTTGCTGGACTCAACATCAGCCTACAGATTCTCGAGGACGGCGGCACCTTCGTGGCCAAACTCTTCCGAGGCAAGGAGGTGTCGCTACTGTATGCCCAGCTGCGTCGATTTTTCAGCAAGGTCACATGTGCCAAGCCCAAGACAAGTCGCAATTCCAGCTTCGAATCGTTCGTTGTTTGCCAGAATTTCCACTTGCCTAAGGGTTTCGTGCCAGACATGGAGCGCAACTTGCTGGACTTGCGGTACAACGAAGAACACGAAGACGAAGACGCTTGGTACTCGAGCGATGTAACAGCAGAACGCGGTGTCTGTGTAGATGTGGTGTTTTTGGGCGCTGGTGACGTGTTCGGTTACGACGCTGACCAATCCTACCCGCTAGATGAAGTGGAAGAAGGCACCACTGCAGAAGGTCACGCAGCGGAATACGTTCATCAAGAACCTTTGCAGAAGCCAATTAACCCGCCTTACGCCAACGCTCTCAAAAAGCAGCAGGATAAACATTAGAGGCAAGTATATCACCTGAAATCCAATAGAGTTGCAATCATGCTGCTTCTATAGCTCCAGCATCCTCGGTTCCACTAGGACCTCGTTTCTTTCGCTTCTTCTTCGAGTCTTCCACTGTGGACGAACAAAAATGCTGTTAAATTAAGGTAGAAGCACATTTAAAGTCACTGGCAACATACCTCGTGGATTTTCACTCGTGTAAAATTTCTTGAGTAGCGTGATAGCTTCGTCCTTGAGTATTCCTGACACGCAAGGAAACCCGCGATGTACGTCACTATGTGGGAGAGCACTATGCAATCGAAAGCAGTTAGTACCAATGAATGTTTAAAAGACACACACACACAAACACACCTGCGTTCATGCAGATTGAGCACTGAGCTGCACCCTCCAAAACGGTCATTGTGGCAACCAAAGTACACTTGCTTGATGAAAATGTGCGCAAGAGCTCCAGCACACATTATGCATGGCTCGCAAGTCACGTACAACGTGCAGTCAGCCAGGACTTCGTTTGCTTTGTCGCCATACTTGGCAGCGATGGACTCAATCGCAACAATCTCGGCGTGCATCGTGGCCTGTAGGCAAAAACACCAGGTTAAAACTCTGCAGCTGTGAAAATAATTACTGCTACACATCCAGGCAACGAACATTGTAGAGCTCATTGACGCGGTTTGACGCACGAGCGATGATCTCGCCCTGGTACACGAACACACACCCCACGGGCACTTCCGCTCGAGTTAACGCCCTCTCGCCCTGTTGCAGCCACATGTCAACAACGAAGATTAGCGATAGATTCACAGATGCGGGCCCACTTGAGCGTCGTACCTCGAGCAGAGCTTCCCGCATAAAGTGCTCATGTTTGTCGACCATTGCTGTCAAATTGACAGTGTCAATTGAGGGTTACACGTGAGGGTACACTTGGGTTACGGTCTACTATTGAGAGCACACACTAACGATTATGAACCGCTCCTTGCTGCAACTCCGTCGCAGTCTTCGCGCGGCGCGGCCGAGTACACAACTGACGCGTCGCTGGATCAACTATGGTCACGACATGCACAAGGTTGGGCATTTGTTGTGTGTTACTGTGCAACGACGTAAAGCGTCGCTAACGTTTGGTTTCGTGGGGAATTAATTTTGCGGCTAGGAAATGCTCAACGGCACGGCCAAAGTCTCCGTGACCGAGTACGACGAAGGAGGTTTCGTCATTAACGACGTGGTTCGTTAGGGGTTAATGCATTTATCTGCTTTGGTCGCGTGTAGTTTTATCTGATGACTATTGGTTGTTGCAGAATATGCGCGGCGGAGTGGCGCTGTTCTCTGAAATTGCAATGGTACAGTACCAAAGCTCAATCTGATCTCTACTGCGTACATGTGCTGGTAATATTGATATGGCTGCTGGTCTGGCGTTTAGCTGTGGAAGCCGAAGCGGTTGAAGGAGATCACGCGCGAGCACCTGACTGTCTTCACAGTGGCCAACCCTCCTATCGGTACGTCTGGTACATCATCGAAGCAGCAAAACCCAAGGGTCTAAAGCGTTGCAATGTTGTCGTAGAAATCCTGGTCCTTGGATGTGGTGAGCGTATCGATCACGGGCTTGCACCGGAGCTGAAGGAGATGCTCAAGGTGAACGGTATCGTGGTGGAATACTTGGACACAGTTAATGCCTGCGCTACGTTCAACATCCTGAATGCTGAGGACCGTAGGGTGGCGGGCGCTCTACTGCCGTACGGCCCTGATGCGGACCCAGAGCCGACTAGCTAAGCTGACACGAAGAGGTAAAACCTTGCAGATTTCAATTGAGAGAATATCTGAAATCCACCGTGCATTTCCCTTGGATGTTGCGGCAGTCTGGAAACGATCCAAACCGTAGACTTGCTCCCATGAAATTATCGTCGCATCTGGTTCTGACAAGTCGGACATTTATAGCGTACTCCTCTGTTCTCGTACTTGTCGATGCAGCTGTTGTGGGCAACCATCTCACAATTCCTGTCCTGGCATTTGGTTCCTTGTAGCAGCTCATACTGGCAAATAGGACACTTCTTGACCTGCAGGTCGCGTAGGAATGCGATCAGCTCCAGAAAGGCACGAGGTCCCAATGTGAAGCTTCGTGTCTGAAGCCGCACGGCACTAGGGGCAAACCACTTCTCGGCCACCAGCTTGCGAAGTAGCTCCTCCACTTCGTTCAGGGAGGTGGGACTTTTGCGCAGGTTGTACAAATTCGCCTCCTCCAGAGCCCCCTCCTCTCTGGTTGACACATAAAATTTAGACAAATATTTAACGTTCAAATAGCGCAGGAATTGCTCTTACGTCTCCACGATCTCCTCTATGGCCTTCCGGAGGAATACGATCTCCCACGGCTTGAAATTGCTGCCAAACGCCGTCAGCGAGTCGTTACTCTGCACACGTAGCGAAGCACACATGAAATCCACATCAACCTCAGTATTGGCACCGCTATTGCTTCTGTAAAAAAATGTCTTCACCGTGTTGACTACCGACAAGTACATTTTGCCGTCGTCGTACATGCCTTTACGCACGTCGAGCGCAAATGGTCGGATGTTCTCAGCCACTTTGTTCACCATTTGGTCTACGTCTGCGGCAGTCAAATCTGTTGTAGCAGCAATTGATCGTTTAGATCATCAGCAACTCAGCTCGAATAGCTTTCGTGATACCGAACGGACCTTCGCCTGTGAGTTGTCTAGCCAATTTCCGCACGTCTTGGTCGTCCATCGCGCCTGCCGCCTAAACATAACGCAATGCAATAATATGTAGTTAATACCTGAGCAAGATCTCAGCATTCCAGTCAGTCTAGTGACCATAATGCGCTGCAGCAGCATGCGCTCTGAGTCGTTCATTAGCGCCATTGTGCAAGTGGCGCCAATTTGCAGTAACCATCTAACGTCATATATAAATGTGGCAAATATGACATTACATAGGAAATCAAATTTCAGCCACACTTCGAAAGGATCCGCATCACTATGATGCTTCGCCGCTGCGTTGGTCTTCGTCGCTTCAGTTCGATCGCCACGGACCTGCCACTGGCACCTGTGGGCGCCAATTCTCGTGGGGATATTGATCGTATTCCAGAGGACGTGGTGCTTGCTCTGGACAAGTTCATTGTGGGGCAGCAAGATGCCAAGAAGGCGGTGGCTGTAGCACTGCGCTCTCGCTGGCGCCGTCGACAGCTGAAGAGCGACGCCCTACGAGCCGAAATCTCCCCCATGAACATCCTTATGAGTGGCCCCACAGGGTCCGGAAAGACGGAAATTGCTCGGCGTCTTGCAAAGATATCCGGGTCGCCGTTCCTCAAGGTGGAGGCCACTAAGTTCACCGAGGTGGGCATCTATGGTGCCAACGCCGACTCCATGATCAAGGACCTCGTGGACGTGTCTGTTAATATGGAGAGGGCTGAAGCACAGAAGCTCCATGCTGCTGCGGCCCGTGAACGCGCCATCGACCGACTTGTGGACCTGCTGGATCGCAAGAAGCTCAGTGACATTTCCAGGGCGGAACTCCGTGAGGAGATCACTACCGGTAAGGCAAACAACCGTAAAGTTCGTGTACAGCTGAGAACATTGTCGAGCAAGACGCGCCCGTCGTCAGCAAACCACGATATGATGATGGAGATGCCGCCAGAACTGGAGGGCATGATGAAGCACATTGACACACTTATGGCGGCCCGTTTTTCGGGTAATGATCGCAAAACTGAAGACAAAGCGCCGAGCATGACGGTGAAGGAGGCGCTGCCTCGTCTTGAAGCTGAGGAAGCGGACGCAATTATTGACGATGATGAAGTGATCAAGAGAGCGCTGGACAACGTGCAGCACAACGGTATCATCTTTCTGGATGAAATCGACAAGTTAGCCAGTGCTGGCGACCAAGCTCGCTCGGGAGGAAACGGTGCAAGTTACCGTAAGGGCGAAGGCGTGCAGAAAGAGCTGCTGGCTCTGACCGAAGGCTGTGCTGTCAATACTCGCTACGGGCTTGTGTACACGGACCACATCCTGTTCATTGCCAGTGGCGCTTTCCACCGCTCAAAACCTTCAGACTTAATGCCTGAGCTGCAAGGTCGATTGCCAATTCGCGTGGCTCTTTCTCCCCTCGGTGCAGCTGAGTTTGAGAAGATTCTTAAGAATACGGACCACAACTTGCTGGAACAGACTAGCGCGTTGATGGAGACGGAGGGCGTAAAGCTCACATTCACGGATGACGCCATCAGCGAGATTGCTACAATTGCAGAACAGGTGAACGCGCAGACAGATAACATCGGCGCACGCCGCCTGGCGACGATCGTCAGCAAGATCACGGAGGAGGTGTCTTTCCACGCCCCGAAGATGAACGGCGTAGCGTTCAACATCGACAAGAAGTACGTGCAGCAGCGTCTGTCCAACGTGCTGGAGCGTACGGATCTCTCAAAGTTTATTCTGTAGACGAACAGCACATTGCCTTCTCAATACAGATTACATAGAGAACATTCGTCAACTAATTGTTGTGTTCGCATAGCATCTTTATTGTGCTGCATTTTCCAGTGTCTACGCTTTGACCACCACCTTCCAGGCGTCCTCAAACTCCATCCCTCCTTGGACTTTCGCTTCCACAGCCTGGGCGACCTCCTTTCCGTAAATGCACTCCAGTATCTCGAGCTGCGGATCGCCCATAAGCTGCTCGTACTTGGCGTTCATCGCTGCACTGTAGTTCGTGATGCGCTCAAGTCTAGGTAACTCGTCGATAATGGGCATCAAATACACTTGACACGACACGGTCTGGCCCTTGCACTCGCCATCGATGAGATCCACGTCGATATCGTCACGAGAATACAGACCGTCATCCACCTCCTCGAGCACATCAAGAGCCGCCAGCGTGTCGTCATCCACACTGTAAAGTTCTCCAATCACTTGGTAGCCCTCGTCCTTCGGCGCTCGATAGAGACACGGGTAGAAGGCTTGGTCGTCCAGCACCATGTGGAACTCCCCCTTCGAAGTGTGCGCCCCACCCACGAACGAAGCTTTGCCTAGCTCGATTGCTGGTTGCAGATACGTCGTGTAGTTATACAGACCCGTCTTAAGCGTCCCATACACGAACACGCGCGTCCAATTCGACGCTTCCGACGAGGCCATCGCGTCCTCCCTGCAAATTGATCACTTCAAAGTTCAAGTCTGAGAAAACTGATTACTACATTTCATGCGCATTTTTGTGTATCGCAACGTAATTTTCCATTTTCGACTTTGCAAAGTGCACGATGGACCTGCGTGCTGCTCTGAATGCCATGGACGACGACTACCAATACGACGACGGTGCTCACTCCTAGAGCCTGGCACACACCATTTGTCTTACTCAGAAGCTGACAGACTCTCGTCCTTTGCTGTAGATCCGCCTGTGCCCATCCAAACGGAGACGGTGGACGTGTATTTGCTGCGGCCGGAGGAACCTCGCGAGATCGAACTCAAGGACTTCACCATCATGAAACCCAAGAACAACAAAATGCACCGCCTCGTGCGCTTCTACCCACGCTGCCAGATATCCTATAGAGCCACGCTGCCTGCCGAGGAGAAGACGGTGGTGTCTCCGGGCGGCACCGTCACAACCACATTACTACCGGAGCGTTTGCCGCGTCATAACGGCGGCTTTAGCAACCCCAGTCGTCACGCGGAGATCTTCAGACTCAAAAGGGAGCTGCTCAAGGAGTACTTTGACTCTCTCCAGGACGACGACCGAGAGGCCGCTATGTTTGACGCGCTCATCGGCAGGAGCGCGCACCCAGCAGCTCAACAGCCCAGCTGGGCCAACAATCCCAGCTGTGGGTACGATGATAGACAGGAAGACAGGGGATCCATCCCTGCACCTCCACGTAAGCGCCTACCACTGCCAAAGTACAAGCCTGTGAAAGTTGGCGACGAAGATTTTATCCCATTGACGGGAGATAAACCCGGGAGTTTGACGCTTGACGAACGAGTGAAGTACGTATCTTCGCTTTGGCCGGGTCTGGCACCTGTTGACGAAGACGATGATATCATGGACTACTATGGAATCGAAGTGCAGATTATTTCTGAGGACGAGAGGGAGAAGGATCTTGCTGAGGAGAAGGGGGCGGATATGAAACAAAAGGATAGTGATACGCCCGCAACAACAACAGCACCAATGATGGAGTCAGAATTAACAAGAACGGTCGCAGATACAAACGAAGAGGAAGCCGCCGCCAGCAGCTCCGACATAACTGCCCCGTCGTCTCCTGAATTGTCTGTGGAAACCCGAAGCGCTGCGCTGATGAAACTGAGGGAAGCAGCTGCGGAAGATGACGATGAGATTAAACCGAATCCCATCGCGACAAAGCAGGATGACTGGGTGCAGTGTGACAAATGCCAAAAGTGGCGTCGACTACCGAGTAAGCCGTGCTTGAGGATGGATATGGGCTGAAATTGATAGAACTGACCTATGATATGCGTATGTGCATACAGATCAAGTAAATGTGTCCGAGCTGCCTGCTTCTTGGTACTGCAAAATGAACAAGTGGGACAAGCTTCACAATGTGGGTTCTGCACTTGGTTGCCATGCCAATCATCCACCATTCACTTACGAACGTACTCATTCTGATCGTCTAGAAATGCACGGCACCGGAAGAAAAGCTTGTGATACTCATGAAAGGAACGGATTTGGTGGAGTACCGTCAGCGCAAGTTCGCGCAGGACTTTATTCAGCGGTCCAAACGTCTGGATAAATTGTCGCATCACTACAAGTACACCCACTCTCACGACGATAATGGCGAACGGAAATTCGTTCAATGCACGGAATGTCTGAAGCTGCGTCCGCTGCTTGGTGGCATGGACCCGAATAAGGTGGCCGAGCCCTTCGCTTGCTGGATGAACTGGGATGAGCTCTTGGCGAGTTGCTCAGCACCGGAAGGCCTGCTCCACCCTCGAGTGAAACCAGAATTACGGCAGAATGTGCCAAGTTATTCGCCTAACACTGTCGGATATGACTCTACGAAAGGAAAGAAGGGAAGCACCGACCTTGGCGGCAACAAACCCGGTAGAAAGGGAAAACGGAAGGCGAATGCGGAAAAAGGTGCGGCGAAGAAGATAAAGCGGAGAGCAGCAGCATGAAACACGAACTACATGTACACGTACACGTACTTGAGTGATACGAAGTAGCAAAGGAATCAGATCAAGTGTATTGAACCTTCATCACGGTGGCTCGAATGTATCGAACTCGACCGCTTTGGTTTTCAGTGCTGTCATCACTTTCCAGGTCACTCCTTTCGGGCAGCGACGCCAAGCACTCGTATATCCTCTCACCCTGTGTAAGCTCTTCTCATGCTCAGCAAAATTGCGATACCTTCTGCAATGGTTATCGGCATCAGACACACTCCGAGGGCTCAACCAAACCCAACTCACCCTGAGGACGAGAGGGCCCAGGAACTTCGTGCGGGGGTCTTAAAAGCGGCCTTAAGATTTGCATCACCGCGAGAAGTAGCAGAGCCAGAGAAGTACAACTCATGCTTCAGACAAACTAGAGAGGAAAAGATCACTTGGACACCTGTCGTGCCGTGCAGCATAGTCAAGCAGGCTTTAGGATTCAGTACAGTAAACTGCAAGCATCAACACTCTTCCAGAAGCAGAGGACGTTGAGGACAGGCAACGCTGTACCAACCCTCGAGCGTCCCCCTCCCATTAGCTGCAGGTATAAACCTCTCGAACGTGTTTTCGTCATCGAGATGGCGAAACCTTCTCTCAAATGTGGCTAAAGCATCTTCACAATGGAGAAAAGCGGCGCTCAAACCAAGAAGGCGAGCAACAGCAGCAGCTCACAGCCTAAGATCCGCCATAAACCCACTCAAGCCGCAGCACAGCATGCCAGAACCCCTCCTCTTCCTCTCCGTTGCCCTAGCGTCGACCATCCAAAAGGAATTGTGCCCATTTTTATAGGAAGGAACTTTTTGAGCATAAAAACAACTATAGGTCGATGTCGAATACCGCTAACCTATAGGCGTTTTTATGGGAATACTATAAAACCGGTGGAACTTTGCTTCAAGTTGTGACCACTTTCGAATCAGCTAACAATCTCCAGAACAGCCAAGATCTCTATGGACACTTACGTCTTCGTTTACGGCACCCTCAAGCGCGGGCTCATCAACTACGAGCGCTACTTGCGCCCGGCGGAGCTCGCAGGCAAGGCCGAGTTCATGGGTACGGGCCTTACGGCCTGCGCCGAGTTCCATCTGGTGCTCAACCCGGATCGCTCCGTGCCATGTCTGTACCGGGCTCACACTGAGGGCTACCAGGTGCCTGGAGAGGTCTACCGCGTGGATGCTGATGCGTTGGCAGCTCTAGACATCCTGGAGGCCGTCAAGGACAAGTATTACGTGCGCGAGGAGATCCCCGTGAGCATCGTGGAGGGCCAGCTCAAGCACGAGACAGTCACGTGCCAGGCGTACATCATGCCAATCCGAGAGGACTTGTTAAAGCTCGAGCGTATCCCTAACTACACGCCGCTGATGCATAAGACGTATCGCTCGCGCACCAATACGCCCAGCCTTGAGGTGCTTAAGTGTCTCTATGGTGAAGACGTGACGGACGCCGTGCAGAGGAAGCTGAACGAGGGGATGGAGTTCGATGGAGCCTGGAAGGCCGTTGTGGGCGCGTAGAGTCTCAGTGGTGTGGTTTCAAGTGATCGAATTCAAGCTTTAGGAGAATAATTCGTCGCCAATGCAAGATCTTTTAGTACTTGTATCAAGTGAATCTAGACAGACACTACGATGACCGTAATATCGTCACTGCTTCCAAACTCCCTAGCCTCTTTGATGATGGCTTGGGCAGCAGATTCAGCAGACGGTCTTCCTCCATTGACACCGAGTTCCTTGACTGCATGCGCCATTGCGCGGTTGTTGTTCAGAACGGTCCAGACGCCGTCCGTGGCGATAACCAAGATGCTGCGACCAACGAGCAACTCGCTCTGATGGATCTCCGGCGTCGGGATCACCCAGTTCTTCATATCTGGGCCCTTTACGTCGATATCGCCGATAGTCCGAAATGGTTCCAGCACACCTGCAATCCGGTTGTTCTGGATGTAAGCTCCGCTTCGAAGTGCACGCATTCGCTCCTTTATGTTTGCCGCACAATGGTCTTCCGATAGTGCGAATGTCGTTCCAGACTCAGAGGGCGATGCTTTACCCTTCATCTTCTTCCCCGTAGTGGAAGATTCGGGGGCCTCTCGGATGATGGCGCGGCAGTCTCCGACGTTAAGCACGATCTTCTGTGGGGTGTCCGTGTTTGGGTCCACATACAACACGACAGCAAGCACACAAGCACCGCTCGTGTCCATTTTCCGCGTTGCCATGGCACAAAACCTGCGGTCTAGAGCCTCCACCGCCTTGGCGAGCTTCGTGCGGTCGAACCCGTCGTCGTACACTCCATCCAGTGTCGTGAACAGCTCTTCCACGAGGAAATCGCCCGCCCACGAGCCGCCATGGCCGTCAATGACCGCGAATAGGTGGAATCGCTCATTGTTTGCGACCACGCAACGGTCTTCATTGGCGTGGCCCTGGGACCCTTCCACCGACAGCGAAGCCACGTCCATCAACCGGATACCGTTCTTCTTGCCCCCAGTGCTACGCCCCTCCGTAGATCTCAAGGTCGTCTGCTCTTCCTGGTTATCCCCATCGCTCACCTCGTCCTCAGACTCGTACACGTCGTTGTCACTCTCCCTGCTCGCCATCCCATCGTCGATGCCGCTGTCTGCTCGGACTTTAGTGAGCGCGCGCTGCAGGCGTCCGGTGCCACTCGCCACAGAGCCGTTCATGATGCAAACTCACGATAGAACTGAGACCTTCGAAAAAACTCGAGACGGAATACCGGTATTCTGGCTTTTTTCACTAGTCGTAGTAAAAGTCAACTCCTAAAACCGAGCACCTCTGTCCAGTTATCTAGTGATGCGGAACGAACGCACTTTAGCCAGAAGCTCCTGTGCCTCTCCCTTGGAGAAGTGCTCACGGACGGGCTCCAAAATCCTGTGGAAATAAAGTCAAGAAAAAGTTAGCACATTGGACAAAGTGGCCGCAACATCAACAACTGGGACGTACTCGTTCAGGTACTTGGTCAGGGCCGTCTTGAGGTCGTCACCGTTCACCTGGCGCGCAACGAACGCGTCCTCGAGCTCCTGGTAGGCGGCGAACGTCTTCTCCGAGCCGTCCACAAGCTTCACAGTCACACCTTGTGCGGCGAAGCGAGGGCAGATGATGTGCTTCAAGTAGTCGAGAATCGGGTTCGCCTCCACCACGCCCTCGGGGCAGAAGGCCTTCTCGATCTTGCGGCTCACGTCGTCCGCGGCGTCTTCCATGAAGATGGCCGATTCCGGGTCACTCTTGGACATCTTTTCCTGGCCCTGCTTCAGCCCCATGAGCATGTGGTGGCTCAGAATGACAGGCTTAAAGCGGATCTTCGCCTGGTCACAGTAGTCGCGCGCAAGCATGTTAATCTTACGCTGGTCAATACCCAGCTGGCAGATGTCAGCCTTCAGGTTGAAGATATCGGCGCATTGCATGAGCGGGTAGAGAATCTGCGCGGCCTGCATGCCCTCCTTCTCCTTGCGGCCCATGATCGTGCAGCACTTGAGAGTGCGAGCAATCGTCGTGCGGCGAGCAATGTCCATCACGCGCAGCCAGTACGACGCACTGTGCGAAATGATCTCCTTCGACGCCCAGAGGAACTCCACGTTCGTCATGTCCATGCCCACAGACTTCCAGATCTCCACCATGTACTGGCCCACGAGGCGGATCTTGTCCAGGTCGCCGCCCATCTTGTTGTTCAGCATAGCAAACCAGTCAGCCACCCAGAAGCGGAACACACTGCCGGCCGACGTAAGCTTGTTCACGTTCACCGTACGCAGGACACCCTGAGCGATATGCATGCGTCCCGACGGCTCAAATCCATCGTAACACACAGGGTGCTCCTTCTTCTCCACCAATGCCTGCAGCTCGTTCTCCTGGATGCATTCCTCACCAACAGAGCGGGCCACAGCGTAGCGTTCCTCCAGCGTCAGCGTCGACGGTTTCCACTCCTTAACAGCCTCCGGGAATCCAGGCAGGGTCAGGCTGGCCATCTTGTCGCTGTCCGGGACTGGGGACACCTTTAGCTTCTTGATGCTCGAAAACATCGTCTTCAGGGTGCCGCCAGCAAAGTGTTGGCGCACGGGCTCCAGCAGCGCGTTGATGTACTTGGTCAAGCAAGGCTTCAGGTCAGCAGGGTGTACCTTTTCGCCAGCGAAAGCTGCCTCGAGCTCTTCGTAGGTGGCGAAAGTGAGGTTGCCGCCGTTCTTCTCGTTACGCTCGAGCGTGACACCCTCCGCGTGCATAGGGAACACCAGGTACTTCATGTAGTTCAGAACGGGGTTACCTTCCACCTCGCCGGGAACGCAGTACGCCTTCTTGATCTTCGTCTTAACCTCAGCAGCTGTGTCGTCAACATAGATGGCCGATTCGGCGTCCGTCGTGGTCATCTTGAACTGCTCCTGCTTCAGCCCAAGCAGTAGCGGGTGCGTAAGGAAGACTGGCTTGTTGCTCAGCTCCTTCTGCGCAATGTATTCGCGCACGAGTTCGTTGCCAGACTCCTGATCGGCGCCGAGCTGGTAGATATCGGCCTGCAGCAGGAAACCGTCCGCCAGCTGCATGAGCGGGTACAAGATGCGGTTCGTGTTGTGCACGGCGTCGTCCGTCTTGCGGCCCATGATAGGCGCGCATTGCTGCACGCGCTCGACCGTAAAGCGACCAGCGGCGTCCAGCACCTGCGACCAGTAGGCACCGGCGTGACGCGCCGTCTCCGTGGAGGCCAACATGATCTCGAGGTTCGGGAGCTTCTCAGCGTCCAGTCCCAGCGCCTTCCAGACCTCCACCATGTAGGTGCTGATATTCTGCAGCTTCTTCAGGTCACCGCCGAATTTGTTGTTGAGCAGCGCGTGCGTGTCCGCTACCAGCAGACGCACGTGGCAACCCGCATCCATGAGGCGTCGGGCATTGAGTGCACGCAGCAGACCGGCAGCGAGCGTCACGCGGCCTGAAGGCTCGAAACCATCGTAAGCGATTGGGTGCGTCTTCTCGGCAAACAGCGCGCGTAGCTGCGTTTCCGCCTCGGCAGTCAGTGGGGCGCCAGTGATGGCGGCGAGCTTGGCGAGTTTCTCGTCAATGGGAAGAGCAGCAGCCTCGGGGGAGGAAGGAACAGGCGCGTCCAGAGTCAAAGCGGAGAAGCCCTTCTGCACGGCGGCAGCAGCGTCGGCGGGGGCGGGTGGGGGCGTCGCCATCGGGATCTAGATGCGAGCAAGAGAGCTGGGATTTCCAATTGGTCGCGGATGGATGTTAGAATTGATGCCACTCTTTTGTATTACCAGGCTGTGTGTCAGTGGTGTGGTGCGTATCGTGATCTGAATGTTGCTCTAATGTTGCCGAAAGAAACTTCATGTGGCGCACATGATTCCGCTGCAGTTGTCGCTGGTCAGTGACACAAAATGTGCGTTGACGATCTGGTCGGTGGCGTGCTGACGTCGCTTACACGTGTCCCAGCTGCACTTCAGATTTTTTTCAGCTGGAGGTGTTTGGCCGTCGCTGCATCGCTCGCTCTGTTGTTGGACTAAACTCGGTTGTTTCCGCTGGATCAGAGCAGGTGGAACGTTGCGGTTTCAGAAATAGATCAACGAGGTGCGTGCTGAGAACAAAGCGGACATCATCTTGTCGAGATTGTGGCAGACAATGTTTGGCTGTACCCGACGTTCTTTTTCTGCCTGCAGAGCGGCGCCATCAGCTTCTGCGGTACTCCGAGTTGGAGTCCGACGGCTGACCAATTGCAATTGCTCGAGCGCGCATTGGGCCTGTGTTAAACTCATTCGATTGGATATCCTCCAGTTTATGCTCTATTTTTAGGTCGTCTGAGACATACATTTTCCAAGTGTAATTCCGTAAATAGGAAATGGCATTGGCTAGTGCCACCGAATTGTATCTGCCCGTTTCAAAAGCCGGGCGCAATCGAGGGCCAATGCAGGGCCAGCAGTGCATCCAGGGCGACACCATTCGCGGTCTTTCCCCAGCAGCCTGAAGTGCTAGTCCTCGCGAGTCGACCTCATCGCCCTCCACTGACCAGTATGTGCCTGTGCTCCTTCAATATCCAGCCGTTCCTGCCACAATGGGTCACCGCGTCGTGCGATGACATGGGGCTCCGCAAACTCGCACCTATCAAGTCCTCGCGACCGAGACGCAAAGTGCGCCAACGCCACCCCAAGCGCGCGTGGTGCGACAGCCTCATCTACTCCAACCTGGTGTACGCATTCGCGGCGCTCATTTCGTTCAGCTGCGACCAGAACTTCTGCGGTGTGCTGCAGATGGGAGCGGCCATCGCGTCCACCATGTTCCACCGCTCCAAGGAGACCAAGTACCTGCTGGTGGACGCACTCATTAGCGGCACACTGGGTATCGTCTTCATCTTCGCCGGGCAGCACACGCTCACCAACGAGTGGTACGGCATCCTTGCCATTAAGTTGCTGCTGGCCGTCTTGTGCACATTCACGTGGCTCTACTGTGGTATGCCCGGTGGCGAGCGCTACGACAAGTGGCACAAGCGCTGGCACTACGTTTCCGGCGCGACTACCATCTCGACGACGCTCTTCCTGACCATGTACCTGCCTGAGTTTGATCTGCTCATGCACGAGCTCATCCAGGATATCGTAGTTGTCCGAAGCATGTTTATCTAAAGCCCGGAGTGATCCGACGGCGGCAGTGGCGGTAATCACGGCAGCTCCAGGCATCGCGCGAGACATTCAGGGGTTTATCGGAGAGGAATGAGCGACCTGAACTGGGGGCAATCAACCTGGACAAGCTCTTCGTTGAATCAACCATCGACCTTCATGACATGAGTCATGTACCTGTCCAGTGTGATTGCGCCGGTTGATTAACTCTGTAGGCATTGCAACCCTTGGAAAGACCCAAGAACAACTCCTTACCAGCGCCGTCATCACTGCAGTGGGAGAAACTTTCTACTAGAAAGTGTATCGATCTCAAATTGGTTCAATAGAATTTTTTGTAAAACGGACCTCGACATACAGGAAGGCTCGTGTCTGCTTTGCCGTCACAAGAATCATAAATCAGCGATTATTGCTCCTTGGCAAGAAGGACTCCTTGCACCCAAACTGAAGGAACCACCTCCAAACTGACTAGATGGCTACATGGTCAGGTATCTTTGCACAATGCAAAGTGGACCCTACAGTACTAGGGTGCACTTGTAATACAAGTCGCAAAGCAAGACTGCATCGTGTTGTCCTTGCCGCGAACTCGCCGCGAAGGCGATACTAAAATCAGCTCGGTTTCCGGGGGGCTTCCGTGCCGTTTACTGGGCCCGTTTCTGCTGCCAAAATTGTGTTGAGGGTCTCAACTCTCAACTCTCAAGGTAACTGAGACTCTTCAACTTGACCCAGGTCAAATTGTATCATACAGTCTGCAACCACGACGCAGTAAAATAAAGGATGCACTTTGTGCAGCAACTTTTGCTCGATCTAGGCAAGAGAATGCATTGGAAACTCAGCTTGTTTTCCTTGGCCAAACTGGAATGAACAAATCTCGTCTTGAACATGTTGGAGTCGCCAGCCCAGACGTATCGGCATTCTACTGGACATGTCAGCATAAACCACTTGACCCCTTGATGCCGTTGAGAGGCGCTTGGCCGCTCTGGTTGAAGTGGTCAATCTGCATTCGGCGTTGCATGAGTTGGATGGATGCACCTACTGTACATACCACCGCCAAGCAGCACGATACAATACCAGCAAAACAACAAAATGCTGTAAAAGTACATGTAAATGGGCACTGCAGACTTTAGCTATGCTCAAACTTCTAGCGCGTGGGTCTACCTGGCAGCACAAGCGTCGTGTTGTGGGGATCCAAATCATTCTGTGGGAAGGAACCCGCGGCCAGCCGATACACAAGTCGCGTTGCCCTTTTCCTGCAATCGGGTGTAGCGGTAAAATAACTGTGCGTTCTTCTCCGGTAGGTGCATTCATACATCCGCAGGGAGAGAGAGAGAGAGAGAGAGAGCTCCAGCTTGGCGCGGCTGTCGTCAAGAGCTCGAGCACTGTCAAGACCAGTCCAGTCGCTCTCCGACGCCACCACGGCCGTATTTATAGGCGGCGACCGGTAGTTACGCGCCGTCGCATTGCCCGCTTCCTCCCGGTCACGTATTTCCCGTCTGGACGCCAAATGGCCAGCAAACTCAACGCGTTCCTGGCCTCTGTGCCCGCCAACGCCAGCGTCCCGAGCCCGCCCAAGTCGGCGCCGGCCGTGCTGGCGTTCCCGCAGTTGGAGCTCAAGGCAGCGCCCGAGAACGCCGGCTCCTTCGCGCCCACGACGCCGCAGCCGCCCAATGCGCGTCGCCGCCGCCCGTCGTCGCTGCGCAAGTACAATCCGAGTCTCAAGCTGTCGCTGGACGCGAGCTCCAACCAGGAGCAGGACAGACCGGAGGACGACCGCGATATGGCGCGACCGTCGCCACTTAAGAACTTCATGGCAGCGCAAGCAGCCGCCGCACAACTCAAGGCACAGGCAGAGACGCACGACGTGCCGGCACCGGATCTGGCGCGAACAGGCAGCGGCACGGAGCTGGACGCCAAGTCGGAGGCGGGGCCTATGCGCATGGCCAGCTTGCAGGGCTCGCACCACCGGCGCGTTTCCACGGACACGACGCTGTTCAACCGCTATTTGCGCCAACAGGCGGACCTGGACATCGGTCACGACACGGTACAGCATTTCGCCAATGTGCCGGTCATCACCGCTACAGCAGCTACTGTCGACGCGTTGGAGAGCGAGATGAGTGTGGATAACAACGCAGATGAAGAGCACGCAGCCGCCGTCGAGTACGTGCAGAACCCGGAGGAAATCCTCGCGCTCTTCCGTCTGGGCGGCACCATCCCGGTGTCCAGTGCGCTGGAGATTGTACGACGAGCTACCAACCTCATGTCGCTGGAGCAGAACGTGCTTTCCATCCGTGCGCCGTACACGCTGGTGGGCGACCTGCACGGCCAGTTCCAGGATTTGTTGGAGCTCTTCCGCGTGCACGGCTCCCCGGCCGTCGACAACCCGTTCCTGTTCCTAGGCGACTATGTGGACCGAGGAGTGTCCTCGTGCGAAATTATTCTACTGCTTCTGGCGTTTAAAGTGGCTTTTCCAGAGAGTGTGCATCTCCTGCGTGGAAATCACGAGTGCCGGAGTCTGAGTACGTTTTACGGCTTCCGTGCTGAGTGTTTAAAGAAATACGGGCCTGTGCTGTACAACCGAATGATCAAATGCTTTGAGAGTATGCCCCTGGCTGCACGGCTAGAGACTGTTCACGGTACGTTCCTAGCGGTGCATGGAGGACTGTCGCCCGACATTCACTACGTGGAGGATATCAACGGTCAGGTGAATCGCTTTATGGAGCCCGAACCGAACGGAGCACTGTGCGACTTGTTATGGTCAGATCCAGCGAAGGGAGAAGCACAGGAGCAAGAGTGGGCGCCCAACGGCATGCGCGGGTGCTCCTTCACGTTCAATGAATACGCGTGTCGTGAATTTCTAAAACGCAACAACCTTCTGGCTATTGTTCGTGCTCATGAACTGGAGGAGGATGGCTACAAGGAACATTTCCGCCACGAAGCGGACCGGTCGGAGGAGGATGAGGATGGCGCGCTGGTTCTACCTGCCGTTGTGACGGTCTTTTCAGCTCCAGAGTACTGCAACACCAACCACAATGTCGGAGCAACGCTGAAGATTCCGTGGGAGAAGCAGAACGGCCGTCTTCTGCAGTATCAACAACACAAACGCAGTCAGTATTCCGAGTTCGAGTTTACCCGCCGGAGCGAGAACGAGGCGGTCAAGGCGTTTCTGGAGGAGAATCTCCCGTTTTTGCCCATTGATTTCTACGACCTGGCGAATGTTTGTCGACAATTACGCTTCACTCTCGAGCGTGCGGCCAGTATCACGTCGTCGCTTCCACCGGCGACAGAACCCATCCGGAAGTTGTCGCTCGTTTCGTCGCTCTGTGCCCCAGCAACTACTACCCTCGAGACTAAAATCGACGAGGAAGATCCCGAGCTCCCCGTGTCTCCACCTTCTTATGCTCCAACGGCTGAAATGGAAGAGAAGGACGTCGAGTATAGCGCCATCGATACGCATGCGGCCGTAGGCGAGTCTTTGCAGGATTGGGAACTTGTTGGTGGCGCGGAAGCTGACGCCAAGAAGTCGAAGAAAGACAAAAAGAAGGAGAAAAAGCAGAAGAAGCTCATGGAGAAGAAGCAGAAGAAGCAGAAGAAACAAAAAGAGAAAGAGAAGAAGAAGTGGGACACAAGTCGAATCGTTAGCGGGTGGAAGTTCTGCCCAGGTTTCGTGCGCTTCTACGATCGCTATTTCGCGCGCGACGGCGAGAAGAAAAGTACGCCGGAGATTGCTTCTGCTCCCGGTCACCTTGGCAAACGGGCGTCATGGATCCCCCACTATAAGACGCCCTTCAAGCGCTCGACTTCGACTGGAGAAGCCCCCTCCGATACGGAGACGAACGACACAGTCACTGACACAACTGGACCTGTTCGACGAAAGAGTATGACCGACTGGATGCCGATGCCGTCGTTCGAGCAGGTGGCGCAGCTCACCACCACCCTTCAAGGCCACATTCCCATCCAGGCCAGTGGCGTTAATGTGTTTACGAAGGCGCAATGGCAAGCTCTGAAGTTGTATTTCTCAATTCTGGACGTCGACGGTAGTGGCGTTTTGGTGGAAGAAAGCTTCGTGGTTCTTCTCGCTGAGCAGGACAGCGGTACGTTTGCCTCTGGCGCTGTGACGGTTTGTGTAGAAGGTGCTGACATTTGAACGTTCTTGTTGTGTACAGATGCATACGCGACTGAAGATGAATTGAGTCTTTTGATGGAAGTTATGGACTGCAATGCCGACAGTTTGATCACCGAGCAAGATTTCTTGCTATTCGCTTACCGCGCGTTACTGCGCTGGAAGAAAGCTTTGCATGGCTCCAGCTAGGGTCCGCCGGAGTACGCCACCCATTTGCCAGAATAGAATTGACAGTAGTGCGGTAGTATGAAGAATGAAATCTATCACTTTGAGAATGTTTCGACAAGAAATTCGTGACAAAAGAAGACGAACAAACGTTGTGATCCTGTAAATTATCGAATGTGAGCTACGGGAGGAGTTTTCTGAATGGGAGACCCCCGAGCTCTTGTAGGACCAGGCTTGCCTCGAATTTTCCCAGCCATAGTCACGTTGAAGCTCTTGGTGCCAACAGTACCAGGAATGGAGTACGCCCCCGGCCCAACAGCCACGGGCACCGTCGGCTTTACGCGAAATCGAGCTTCACTTCCGACTGTCAAGCGAACGTCTCTGGATCTCGTGTAGGCTGCACCAGCATCGTCCGAAGTCTCCTTATAGGCGCCAGGCCCTGGCATATCGCAAATATCCTTCGTGTCGAATACACATCGCTCTTGCGTTGAGAGGAACGGCACACGAGGGGACAGGAGATCAGCAGTATCCGACGCAGAAACGCCTTCAAAGGCGCCCTGTACACTTGAAGCAACGTCCGAGAACCCCTTGGACACATTGTACTGCCCTACTGCTGGAGTGACCTGATCCCCGACGCAATGTACGTGTGGAGGGGCATGTGGAGGAGCATTCTTGGCGAATCTGGTTGAACCAGACTTGAACGCGGCCGAGTTAAGATACTGTGACGCGTTGAACGATGCCGACTCTGAATACGCTCCAGGACCGGGGGTAAAGTCGTCAACGTCCATGCGCTCTAACTCGCCCCAGACTTGTCGCTCCGAAGTGGTTCCAAAGACTCCATTTCGACCGATACACAGCTTCCCTTTGACGGAATGATTGAGCGACCGAGGAGTCTCACTCTTGTACGCTCCGGGGCCTGGAGCTGGAGGAGTTTTCGTAGGAGCAAGACACGGTCGTTCGGTAGCGCATGAGAAGCCGATTCCGTCCGTACGATGATGGTGAAATGATCCTCCAGTCGTCTTCTTTCCAAGTCGTTTTGCTGCATCGCTTGGGCCTAAGCCATATCTGCCTGGGCCGGGTGTTGTCGTGTACGTTGGGTTGCTGAAGGGGGTAGAGATTTGAGAAGTCAACTCGGTGCGTCCTGTGGTTGAGCCGAAAGCCTCCGTCTTCGATCCGTAGAGAGCGAATTTGTTCTGCTCCTGGCGATACCGTTCAGCTCGTTCATCCTTGACACGAAGCTCCTGGTCTCGTTCGGGATCGTACACGCCAACCGCCTTGGGAGCTGGAAGAATCGGGACTTTAGAAGCAAATACCGCACTTTGTCGTGCTCCTCGATGCTGACTACGACGAGCACCGATGCGTGGCCGTTGACCTTCAGGGACTAACGTTGGCGACTTTGCGGGTGGAGCAGTAGCCACTGTCGTTTCGGGATCGTAGTTGGTGTTGTACTGCCCAGGACCGGGAAACTTGGTGAGTCTCTTGTTCTCTTCCCACACCTCGCGCTTCGCAGTGGATTTAAGCGATGACGCGGCGTTTTTCTTCTCGTTCCAGATCGGATTGTGTCTGCTGTAGGCTGCAGGACCTACCGTGTCGTTGCCGACGCCTGAGTAGATTTTTTCAGGAGGGGGTTGTCTCTGGAGCTCAACACCAACTTGGACGTAGCCGTAACTCTGTTGCCGTTGAGGAATTGCAGGCACCGAAGGTTTGACTAAGTGGGCGAACTTGTGGGGTCCTTGGTGTTCTCGCTGGTTGTTAGGAGGTGGAGAAGATGCCGGACGAATATAACTGCCTGGTCCGGGATTGTCCTGCACGCTTGACGCTCGAAAAACAGTGGATCCCGGCGCACTTGGAGCGAAACGAGAGATCTGGATATGAATACGATTAGAAAATGATTGAGAGACAATAGGCAAACTGTTGAGTACCTTCGTAGCGAACACGTTTGACGGCGGTAAACCTTGTTGGTGCCGCGATTCATCGATGTAAGCTCCAGGCCCGGGAGTGATGGCAGACGTCGTCTTGTTCTCGTTGAGATTCCTCTTTTCCGACGTGGCAAAACTGGAAAAGAGAGGGCGACTCGCACGAATGCCAAAGCTGGTGATAACCTGCTCCGTAGCGTACGATCCAGGAGCGACCGCGGCTGGAGTAGCTCCAGTGCCAAACGCTGACACACGCTTCGACCTCGTCGTGATAGTCATCTTGTAGGTGGCTTGGACAATAGAGAACAGCTCGGGCTTGTCACTCCAGAAACAGCCTAAAACTCGAGTGTTCCGCTTCAAATATACCACGGATATATTGGGATGGCGTTTTGGGTTTTCAGCTCCTACGCGGTGTCAAGATCCGCTAGCGGCTCACAAAAGCGTCGAGCGAGATCTGGACGATAAGCAGCCAACTTGGTCCGGAGTAGGACGATTTCGTCCAGCAATTGACGCAACGACACTCCTGACCGAGATCTGTGTGGGTCGGCGCAAAGGATTCGGGTTGCTGGAGCTGCAGAGCGCCCATGCGACTTCAGCTCGTACTTGGCCAGTTCCTTCTGCAACTGCTCCATGACTGGGCGTAAGCGACGTTCGTGAATGTCCAACCACTGGCGGGTGAGAAGACTGGCCTGACGCAGCGTTGTGGGGCGCCCAAGCACCGTAATACGAGCTCCTTCGTGCAAGTCCCAAACCGAAAAAGGGGTGCCGGTCACGCTATGGGCAATGTGAGATATGGTGAAAACGTTTGGAGAGTCTTCCAGGACCACTTGGAAATGACGAGTAGGAATGGAGAAGTAAAGTCGCAGGCGGCACTGACGCGTCTCCCCTAGTAGTGAAGTCTCCTTCCACCAACAGTGGAAACACAAAATCTCCAACCCAGTAATGCTACGGACAAGCAAGAAGTTTTGTTAGTGATCAGAGCCACAGAATACAAGTTTAATTAGAAACGTACTTCTTCATCGACGATTGCTTGTGCAATGCAGCAGCGTGCTCAAACTCTTGTGGGTCTGCAGCGCGTGTCATGGGGTCAGAATCGTCGCCAGCCCATTCGCTGTCCCCAATCAAAGACACCAACGGATGCATCTCCTGTCGAGTTTTGGTGGTAAAGTCGTAATAGTACTTCGTCGTTGCTGAATTACCCACCTCAGGAGAAATCAGTTCTTCAAACGCCATCCACGCAGACGCAGGCGTCTCCTTCTCTTGCTCCTCATTTTCCACGTGCTGGTGGCGAAGAAGTTTGATTTGGTCAAGGAAATACCTCTCGCCATCGTTCCCACCGTCGCCTTGCTGTCGTTTTGGCGGTTTTGGTGTGGTCGCTGCCTGCCTCATAAGCGGCAGTAGATGTGGTTCTCGATCCAAGTCAACACCGAGAATCCTCGCTTGGGAATACACGTCCTCCGGCGTAAGTAACGCTGTCTCGACCCTGGAAGACATTGGTGTCGTTCTGCTTGGTCTTTCTAAGGAGCTGAATACAATTCCACTATTTTTTCGTTTGTACAGCACGAGTCTCCAAAAATACTTGCTCACCGGTCTGTAAAACCTTATTTTCGTTTGGAATTCGCCATCTTTACAGCAAAAATCTTCGCTTTGTAGCGTGGATTCCGTACCTCACGCCAGTTGGCCAGCAGTGAGCCAAGACCAAACTTGTGCGGAATTGTGCAGCATGTTTTGTCCTTTGAGACGGATTTTTGCGATCGAAGTTTCCTGCGCTTGAAAAATTCGTTCGTGGTGAGGTTGCTGGAAACGAGGTACAGGTGGAATGTGGAGAAGCAAAACAGCGCGAAGCCCATGCCGACACAGACCACAAACAGCACCGTGACAGCGGCCTCCTCGTGGATCAAGTATCGCACAACGACCATAGGCTCTCCTTGGACGACAGTGCGAGTATTTTGATCCAGAAATTGCTCACTGAGAAGTTGCTTGTACTCGTCTGACAGGATTCCGAAGAGCACGTAGGAGCCGTAGCTACATAATACCACGTTCATCTGGGTAATAGAGGCGTGTTAGTGTGCAATTTTACAGTAGTAGAGGCAACAAGTAGCAGCAGAAAATACCATGAGGAATCGTAGGAAGACCCAGTGGTTGCACTCGCCAATGCAAGTGTTTAGCCATCCGCAATCTGCCCCGATCAGCACCATGACAATGGCATAATGTGGATAAATGGGGACTGTCAACACAATAGGGGATAAGCATAGTGTAACGCACGGTGATCGAAGCGCGGGACACACTTGTTGCAAATGGAGCAGTGCTTGGAGCGAGCGAGTCTGAATTGACATGCGAGGCGTTTAACAACGCAAACCTGCCGGGGAATGTCATTGACAGTGACTACGACTTCTCACTTGGTTATCCTGCAGGTGGGGCACTCGCGATTGAGGTACAGCACGCCGTCGAAGTCGTAATTGTCAAAGTACACGAGTGTTTCTGGGCAAAGCAACACCACAATAAGCAAACAAATTAGCCTAGAACGCTAAAACAATACGTACGAGGCAACAGAATCCCTGGTGACGACAAGGACGCCGCGATGAAGCTGTGCAGGGCGCCCAGCACCACCACAAGACTCAGATATCTACATAATCATCAACGGATCAGTCCATAACCTACTCATTGCCGAGTGCAGACGGATCACGTACATGTGGATCGCGCCGATCGAGTCATTGGGGAGATGCGGTAGTCCGCAGAAGAGGAACGCGCTATAGCCCCCAACAACCAGCAGCAAGTAGAACACCTGCAATCAATCAAGTGTAGCCATGTCATTCGAAAGATACTTTCTGTCGTCGTATCGTGAATTCAGTCATTTGAGAACCTGCTGCAGCGGGTTGGGCTGGTACAGCGCGTAGTCAATCAGACGCGCGAGGTGGCCAGCGCGACCAGCATCACCTGTGAGCCGAGACGCTGCTGCCATGCCTTGTCTTGACCGTTCTGGGCTCTCCACCCGCTCCAAGTCGCCCGATGCTCCGGCCACAAGACGGAACCCAACGCTGGCTTTTCGTCACCACGCGACGTGCCCAAAATTAATGTGTAGAATCAGGCCGAATATTGCAATCAAACAATGCCAAATTGCCTGTTGGCTACACGGATACTTTTTCGCAGCACTTAGTGAAGAGCCTGTGCTGCTTTACTGTCCTTTGTTCATGCGTAGTATATATGTAGGCAAGATGTAATTGACAAATTGTCAGATCTAGTCGAAAAGGGCTTCTTCTGTCGAGCTTTTCAATTCGTATCTGCTTCAACCTCTTTGCCTAAAATGCCTAAAATGCAAATATTTTATGCCCAAAATAGTGGTGCTTCGATGTGAGGGTTAGGGGAGAATTTGTGGGCTCACAGACGTCCTCCACTCTATGGCGCCATCAAAACCTGTCAGTTCGGATATCTTCTGCTAACGTATTGGAAAGACGGATCCTCTTCTTGCATATTTGCTGTTTAAAATGACCTCTCTTGATCAACCAAAAATATCCAATCACCACGTTGTCAGCACAGAACTCGAAGCGCCCCCAACCCGCTTTGCTTCATTTCCGTACTTGCGAGGAGCTTCCAACTGCGCTCGACGTACGTCACCCCTCCTCTTTTCCGACCGCCACAACGTCCGTAGCCATGAGCACGCGCGTGTTTGTGCGGCTGTACGATGGCACCACGCAGCATGAGACCGACGACGAGGTGCTGGAGCTGCCGCCACCGCCACTCAAGTGGAAGGACGCTATCACCGCCATGGTGGCGGCTGTAGGCAAGCAGGGCGCGTACGAGGACGGTGTGACGACGCCCAAGGCGCGGCTATTCCTACTACCCACAGAAGCCACGGGTATTGCAGCCGAGGTACGTATTATGCAGAAATTATTTAGGTGGTGGGGGATCTAACGGTTGCTTTTTGGTTGGCATCCACAGCTCAATGGCCGCTCACTGCGCTTCGGTGTCCGTGAGAACGACCGCTTCGTGATTTGTCTGCAGGGCGAAGATTATCAACAACCTAGCGAGCGCCTGGCTACTTCGGGAACTGTTGCTGTTGCTGGCGGATCGTCAGCAAGGCCAATGACATTGTCCACTCCAAGCGCCAGCAGTGCTTCCTCGCAACCCACTATCTCTCCCTACTCGAATGGCCAAAGTGCGGCACAATCCAGTAATGTTCCTCCGTCTGGAAGCTTGAGTGGTCCTCCTAAAGGCGGACTCGGAGGAGGTGCTCCCTCTGGAAGCTTGATGTCCAGCGGCAAGAAGGGGAACAAACGCTACCGCAGTATCTCTGGTAAAATGGCTGCGATCAAGTCCCTGGGTGATAAGGGGCTTATTTCCAACGACGACCGGGGGCATCTGAAAGATCTACTGCTGAACAGCGACTCGCCACAGCTGCAAGAAGCACTGGACAAGTACAACAACACCGGCGACTTCCAGGCTGTGAAGGATTTGCTACTGAAGGAGATCCAGAACCCGTCTTCAAAGCGCAACACTGGCGAATGGCTATCGGAGAGCTTTGTCAACGATATCACTCTCAACTTCAACACGACACCACCTGCCACCAAGTCGGAGCCAATGCCAATGCAAAACGTTAACGATACCGGTCGGTTTAATACCGCACCTGCAGTTCTGACTCCGTCAGCGAATTCATACGCGTATGAGGCCCGACAGTCTGCTCCTATGAGTGCGACAAGCTATCCGCAGAGCTCTCCAATGGGAATGAACCACTACTCGGGATCCACGAGTATGATGACTCCGACGGGAGGGAACTTACCAGTCAGTAGCGGATACAGTACCGGAATGCCAGTGTCGAATGGCTACCAGCCTACCACAACCATGCAGCAGCAGCAGTACCACCCACCACAAGCTTCCCCGACGAACAATATGTATGGCGCCGCACCCCCGCAGATCAATTTGCCTCTCCGTGACCGTGCGACGTACATGAAGCGAGGATATGAGTCTTCACCGGTGAACAACATGATGGGGATGAATCCGCCTGCAATCTCTCCTGCAGCCTCTTCTCAAATGGCTATGAATGGCTACGGAATGCAACAAGGGTACACCACCATGAACCAAGGGTATCCAGCTAACGTCATCTATGCTGGAAGCCAGCCGCAGTACACCATGAGCCCGTACATGTCCGGTGCGAACGGTGCTTATAATCCTTACCAGCAACAACCTCAGTACGCGATGAACCGATACGGATACGGCAGCATGCAGCCGGATATGGGCTATAATTTCTACGCTGCAGGCTACGGTTTCGGCAAGGCTCAGCTTCGTGCCGGTCCTGGAGGAAAGTGGACGACAGCTCCACCGATGCCTTCGTACCCTCCTCCGTGCTCGAAGGAGGAAAAGAAAGAGAAGATCGCCAAGTGGTTGAAGAAGCGCGAGAACCGCAACTGGTCGAACAAACCTTCGTACCCGGTGCGGCATAGTATCGCAAAGAACCGCAAGCGTGGTGAAGATGGTCGGTTTATTACCAAGGCGCGTCTTGCTGAAATGGCAGCGGAGGAAGCAGCAGCTGCTGCCGCTGGGACCAGTGAGGAGCCCCAGAAGGCATCTCCTCCAGCGTCTACAGTTGGAGAAGCTCCTGTCTCGATGGTGTCTCTAACAACCATGCCGCAAGCTACACCAGTTCCCTAGTCTTTTGATGCGATAGATTAGTTTGTACAATCGGTGGGGTATAAGTAAATACAATCAAAAGATTCTATCCTTCAAGTACGTTTCTCTGCGCTTAGCGGATCACTGCAGACTGCAGACACAAGACTGTACTTGCGCCGTAATATAAGCGCATTCTGTTCGTGCTTGGTGGAAGCTTGAGAAGTGCAGAATACAGAGAACTTTACATTGAACTTGACATCTATTGAATGGACAAATACTACATGACGAAAACTACAGACTATCTTAAAGCGGAAGAACTGCGGGGCTCACTCCAATCGGTACAACAGGGTCTGTAGGCGTCTTGACGGTCTTGGAGACGCTCAGCTCAATGAGCTTCTGGAGACTGCGGTATTCCCTCTTCGAACTGCACACCATTTGACCGTCTTCCCAGCTGTAGCGATTCCAGTTGAGAATGGAGACTGCCCACTGGTCTGAGACTTCGCGCGTCGAACCAGCAAACGTTGTTGACACCACCTTCTCCGCCTCTGCGGGTTTAGTCCCACCACGGCGACGCACGGACGGAGTTCGAGGCTGCGCGTCGACACGGAATTGGTTGGGAATTTGGCCGATTTCGTCCGAGGACGGGAGCAGGAATACGTCGACCTTGGAGCCCGACAGAGCGACAGCTCCCAACAGCTCACCACCCATACGCGAGAAGTACTGTAACATGCCTTCGTCGAGGATGCAGTAAACGATACGGGCTTCGTCGCCGTCAATCTTCAGCAGGTAACCTTCGACGTTGCCACCGTAGCTCATGTTGGATCGAGGATGGAAAGGAAGATGATCACTGAAGACTGAAAAGTGAGCGGAACGAGACGGCTCGACCACGCAAATAAGGGAGTGAGGAAGCAGTAGTAAGTAGGCTGCTGTATGGCAGAGTCAGTCGGGCAAGAGCACCATGAGATGCCAATGGATGGGAGCATGTGCCATGTGGTTCGAGGACGACAGCAGGACAAGGTAGGGTAAGCCAAAACAGGAGCAGACATTGAAGTTGTAAAATAATATTGCAGACTGAACGCAGGCTCTCTTCATGCAGCCTCTGGTCAACCTGAATACCGTAGCTTCCATTGCAGCCTACATGTACTCTATTAGAGACCGTTTCAATGTTAGCGCCCCCTCAGTTGCAGACTTTCAAAGGCCATCGAGGGTGATCCGACAGCGCGACTCGAATATGCCCGTTGACGGACCTCCTCCCAGCGAAGTGTTGGATGCCATGCGCTCGTACGCTGACGGTCAGCAGGTGCAGGAGATGCTGCATATACTTCTGACTCGGTTGTTGGAGGCCCAGCCGCTGGACCCTTTCGAGTTCCTCATTCAGACGCTTGAGAAGGACGAGCAGCTGGACGCGCTGGAGAAGAAGGCTGGCTTACGTCGCCTGGATCTACGTCGTGAAAAAACGAAGAAGCAGCTGGTGGTGCAGCTCTACCAGCGTCTGGTAGAGCTGCAGCGCACCCAGCACAAGGACAAACTGGAGGCCCAAGCACCGCATCTCGCGCGAGGGTTTTTGACAGCGCAACTGCGACTCGAAGAGACCCGAAGTCACATACGAAAGCAATTCCCCAGCCACTACCGGGACCTCATCGCGTACTTCATCGAGCACGAAGAAGAGACGCCCGCTGCCATCCCCCTCCAGCACTTTACCGAGACTTGTATGCAGGTCTTGAGGACGCGGGCGTCAGCGTAAAAAATGCAAAATCAACATAACTACATCAATTTCAAAAAATCCTCTTTGTGAGTTTTGAGATACAAATCGCAAAATGGAGCGACCAATTCGAGGAGTGCCGCCGCGCGTGCCTCGCTTGCGCGCTGCCGACCAAGGCCCGTTGGACTGGCTGGTGCCTTTTATCCCTCCTGTGCTGCGTGTGAACCGCGAGACTCGCGCCGAGATCCGTCGAAAGGTGACGCAGCTAATGTCAAAGGAAACGCTGGAGAGTGTCGCTCTTGCGCTTCGACCTCATTGGCGTTGGCTCACCTTCTACGCCATTGTGACGGCGTTTTGGCTGGGAGGACTGTCGTATATTCACAACAATGAGCCCGAGTTCGCGGCGGCGTACGTTATTCTCTCGGGCTTCGCTGCACTCAGTTATCACCTGCTGGCTGGAGGTGAGAGTCGTGTGGGTGGGATCAGCGCTTACTCTGTCTTCAATCGCGGTGCCCAGAGGATGTTGGGCTCGTTGTCAGCGGAGCAGTTTGAGGTAAGGTGGTGGATGTAATGGCGGTATGCCTCTAATGGTAACAGACTGACGTTTATGGTGTTGCAGAACGAGATTCGACACAGGCAACCAGGGTATGAAGATGCACCAAATCCACGACGTGGGAGACAAGCAGAGGGTGTCGATGCTCATGAAGAGCTGTACGATGAGGACGACCCGTACGTTATCGTGCAAGGTTGTTGCTATCAAAGCAGAGAATTAACCGTGCTGGATGTGTTGCTTTTGTTCTGCAGTGACTTGATGGCGGCACTGAAGCTCTCTCTCCAGGAAAAGAAGAGGGAAGAGCGCCGGGCTCGACGCACAAGTCGTCGAAAGTGACTGGATGCACTGCTTCATATTGAAAATGGCCAGTCTGATTGCAATGAAGGCATGGAGTACATTAACAGTGCAAGTTGATCCTTCTTTTTATCTTAGAATCCGAGTGGACAGCGACTGACGCGCTTCTTCGGATTCCCATTCTCGTCCAGTTCGATCATCTCTGCTAGCTTATCTGGCGCAATAGGTGGATGCCCAGGTGGAAGGACAATCTCTCCGGGTGCAGCATTACTCTTGCGGTTCGAATACCTTAGCATGCCATTCATCACACCAACTGTGCAGCAACAGTGTCAGTGCTGTCATAACTCCGAGTGCACAAACTATACCTAGCGCACCTGTGAATAGGACAGAACCTGTGACCATAGAGGGCGAGAACAGTCGCAACTCCGTCACCGACGTCAACTTGTCGTCCGTTGCCACCATTGCCAGGGACACCAGCCCTGACACTGCCAAAGTGCAGATACCAGACGCCGCCATCAACTGCAACAAGCACAATGTAAGTACTAGACCCTTCTTCAAACTGCAATCGGTTGAGAAAACAGCAACGCACCAGGGACGCGTCTCCTACCACAATGGACAAAATGGAAGAACTGCTAGGCTTCATCGGAGGTTCGGCTACTGCACTCCCAACAGGCGACGACTTCGCCACTGCCCGTTGCTTCGTGGTCGCTGCACCGTTAGACCCTACGTCGACGCCCATCGCTTTCTCTTGTCTTGCTTCCTATGCTCGTTACTTCACGCACTGCACTTGGACAACTTCTACTGAACTTTGCACGCGTATGCTGCACTTTATTTTTGGTACGGTGTACCACCTCTTTATCTGAAAGAAAAAGGTGGACCCAAAACAAAAAAAACACACACAATTAGGTTGGATTAAGCGCAAATGGGCGCCACTCGCGGCTCGGATCGCGGCGGCGACAAGCCCAAGAAGCACAAGGACCGGGGCGTCAAGTTCAATGAGAAGCACACGCTCAAGTACGGCCTGTCGGTGTGCAGCCGCCACACGAAGACGAGCGTGGTGGAGTCCGTTATGTGCAAGTTCTGCGTGGCTTTCGGGAAGGAGTCGGCGGCCGACGCGAATCGGAAACGGCGCGCCACGGCCAACATCAAGTACTTCCGGCAGCCGTTCCGTGCGGACCACTATCTCTCGCACTTGGAGATCAACCACAAGCAGAAATGGGCCGAGTACGAGCAATCGTCGAGCCCCGAGAAGGAAAAGTTCTTTGCTGCGCACATCGAGGAGGCCACCATCAATTCCCTTGCGATGGCGCAGCAGCAAATTGTCAACACTCCGACAGGAAATGTCAACAACTTGGGGGTGGGGACAGGGACGATCGTACCAGTGGTACAGCGCGTTGGCCCCGTGCGCCTCCCGGCCTCGGAGATCGAGAAGCGCGTGGTGGAGGAGCTCGTAGGTGGCTTGTTCTTCAATGCAAGCGACGAGGACGGGCTCTCTAAGGATCAGGTACTGGACGTCTTCCACCGCAAAGATGGCGCTGAGAACTACGATATTATCATCAAGAATCAGCGGCTGTACGACCTCGCCGTGAAGTTTGTGGCGTGTGGAGCGTCGTTCCGACTAGCGTCGCGCATGGTGCAGTGCACAAAAGAAGAGACCAAAATGGCGTGTTACGGTGGCTGCTCGGAGCACAGAATAGCCGGCTTTGTGCGTGCTGTGATCGCCAGCAACCTCCAGAAAATCGCACTTATGATGCGCTCCTCGTGGGCGTACGCGATCGCCACGGACGCAACTGTACATCAAGGTTCTTCCTATTTGGACGTTCGTGTGCGGTTGTGGCAGAACGGCGCGTTGCAAGATTTCCATCTCCTTACAGTACCAGCATTTGATCGGCGCCCTGCTTCGTCAATTATGGAGAGACTACAAAACTTCCTCGACATTATGGACGCCAATTGGACAAGTAAACTACTTGGTACAAGCACCAATGGCGGCGCCAACACAGGACGGAACACTGGAGTGACAGGTAGCCAGCAGGGGCTGTCGGCTCGCCTCACGACTGTTGTGAACAAACAAGGCTTCTACCTCATCTGGTGCGGTGTGCACCAATTGGAACTGGTAGTGAAGAATTGCGTTACGGCCTTTTGTGGAAAGGCCTTTTACGATGAACTGGTGGCAGTTCTTGCTACGTTGTGTCAAGATCAGCAGAACGGATCAGTATCTCCTTTTGCCACTGAAATAATCCCTGACGTCACAAAAGCTTTCTCGACTACTCGCGGTTTCGCTGAAAAGTTGATGCTGGCGCTCAAGTGGCTAATGGAACACCGTCTAGCTGTTACGCAGCGCCTGCAAACTGCGTCGCCCAGTTCAGTGCCTTCTGCTTCATGGTGGGTCTGCGTAGCTGTTGCCCACCGAGTAATGGCTGAAATTGCGTATTTTATGAAGAAGCTGCTGAGTATGGAGAACGGTGCGAACCTGGTGAGTGAACAGGTCCAGGAGCTATGCAAACTAGCTCTGATCATGGCGGATGTTGTTGGCGCTCGACGAGACTTGTGGGAAACAACACACCCCGAGGAAGCGTGTGCTGTTGGGTCTTTCCAGTTAACGTTCCAGAATGCCCAGCAGTTCATACAAAACGAAGGTGGGCCATTGGCAATTGAAATGTTTGACACACTCCGTGGAGTTGAGCGACTACACATCGCCAAGTCTGTGGCCCATTTCGCAGTGGATCTCATTTCTGGCGTTGCCACAATAGCACAAGAGGGGCGTCACTATTGTGCTGAAGACGGTGGCGTGCATGTAAATCCGCCTATTGTGATGCCTATCGAGGTTTGCGAGATGGGGCAGGAAGCCTTCTTAAAGATTCTGTGCGAACAGGAGCAGCGCTTGCGTGAGAGCTTCTCCGACGATGAGATCAAGGCCATTCAAAGCGAGTACGAAGAGTTTGTGCTAGCTGTGAACCGTGAGCCGATTCTCGGCGGAGTCTTGAAGAAACACGACCGTGATACGGACGTGTCCTTTGCCTGGTCCTGCGTTAACGGCCGGTTCCGTATGCTGCAAGAATTCGTGGGTGGCTTATCGTCTGTGGTTCCTGATGTATCAACGGGGACGCTGGCAGCGGATCTGACGTGGCTGAACTGGGAGAAGCCGGACTACCACCAGACGATGATTGACTTCTCGCTCGAAGGGATTCTGCATGCCAAACAGAAAATGAAGGTGGAGCTGGTGGATGTACATTGCCTGCAGCCCGTGACGTCATCAACTGCGGACGGATGCATGCTGGGCTGTACACCTACTCCATCGGATGTGGATCTCGCGTCTTCTTCTACTGCTGCTTCCATTGCTGCAGCATCTTTGAGTGCCGGTCTGGTCAACTTGCCCCTTGCTGGTGCACCAATGGGGATGCCTTTGAATATGCCCAGCAGCATCATAGCGCAGGATATCGGCAGCCTCTCTGGGATGCCCATGGCAATGCCTAAGACGGGAAATGGCAATGGCACAAGTAGCAGCAACGTCACTGCCGCATCTGATCATGGCTACATGTTGGTGTAGCATGTTGTTGGGAAGTGTTTTGTGCTATGGTCATGTCGAATGAGCATGTACAGTACAACCACACTCATCTATTTACATGGTGAGACTCATCGATGTGCAACATCATTTGTGCGTATCGGGAACGGTGTAGTGTACACTTGGAATTCAGAGGAGCGAAGAACGGCAGATTTCGTTCACGTCAAAACCACGAATCTTGGTTACATCTTTGCGGAGCCGAGGGCACCAGGAGTGAATTTGTTTTCGTCGCGGATGAAATCTTTAAAGCCTTGCCAAGCTGGAACTGGATGCTGTCTATCACACGCAGTTATTATGCCGGCACGTGTTATCTTCAGAGTAGACAGACCGTCATGATCACCACACTAGACTCAGGAAATGAGGGAGTGCATGTAGTATGTGCTAGGAACTCAATAAATGTTACACTCTGACACCACGTATATGCCGGATATAACAACCAGAAGTTGGTAAAAGGCTAGCCTTCCTTGAAAATCCATCGAGTAGGAGAGCTTCTTTGAAGTATCTTAACTACATGTAACGTTAGTCGAAAAATAGTCGGTCATGAAAGTAACCTATTCAAACAACTGCCAGTCGTTTTCTGGCACTAAATTGTTCGGTGTGCATTGCTGTGCCTTGGTGGTTGTCAGGTTATACGTCCTCGCGAGAGATCGCTGGACATTGTTGAACGCGAGCTGGGCGACATTTTGCATGAAGCCTTCACCCTCTATCCGAAGTAGCCTCCGTGCAACATTGAAAGCTTGCGGCACGCTATTTGGTGCAAGCAGCACGTGCCCACACCAACCGCCTGCCACTCCCGCGAGCTCACCGATGAGGTCATCGATGAAGGTATCGGTGGTGACATTCGGGGGTCGAGTCCGCATCCACCCAGGTGCATTCGCTGGGGGTTGAGCGTTCACCGTATTCACGAACACCGCGAGGTTTACGGTGTTCCAGTTGAACAGGAACCCGGGACCATCGTCATCGATCCGGATCGACGCTAGGTACTCGTTGAGCTACCACAGAGCAACATCACAAATACGGTGAGAGCCTCATCATGTATTAGAACTTCACCATTCACAACACTCATCACGGGGATGGCCTCATCCCAGGAAAAGACACCACCTTTTGGTTGAATGCTGACATGCTCGGAGGCCGACAAGACTTTATGCGCCTCGTAGGCCGTTGGCTTGGCAGTTGTTGCTGTTGTTGGCGTTTAGTAGCAAGACGGTCGGAAGTAGCGACTCACTGCAACACGGTTTCTTGGACTTCTCGAGGCGTTGGGCGGTAATTTACAAATGCGGTGAAGGAAGGATATTCCGCTTCAAGATGACATTGAAGCCTTTCACTCAAAACACAAAAATTAAAGAGAACGCCTTCTTTGAAGCATCTTGACTATGGTAAGTTGGAGGAATTCCAGCTAACTCCAAATAGGCCGAGACGATTCGCTGCGTCAAGGTTGATGTCTTCTGCTCCATCTACTGCTTCTTCCATGGCTGCAGCATCTCTGAGCGTCGGTCTGGTCAACTTGCCCCTTGCTGGTGCACCAATGGAGTGCCTTAGAATATGCACAGCAGCATCATAGCGCAGGATATCGGCAGCCTCTCTGTGATGCCAATGACACTGGCACAAGTAGCAGCAACGTCGCTGCCGCATCCGATCATGGCTACATTTTGGTGTAGCATGCAGTTGAAGAGGTTTTTTTTCCATTACTAATGATCCCAACATCAGACAGAGCACTGGAGTTCCTCTTCTTCGCTGCCCCGCACTGCAATGCAGCTACCGGTACATGCACTTGCGTCGAGTATTGCGCTGCTGTGCCTCTGCCCTGCGTGGGTCGTGCTCGCGAAGGAGGAGTTCACCGGCAAGGCCACCACGTACGGCCTCGCGTCGGCGCTCGGTGGGAGCTGTAGCGCGCGCATGGCGCCATACGGCGTCAACTCGTCGCTGTTCGTGGCGATGAACTACGACCAGTACTACGGATCGTCCAGCTGCAGCCGCTGCTTGTCCATCACAGGCGAGAGCGGCACCGTCACGGCCTTCGTGGCGGACTTATGCTACGAATGTGGATATGGGAACCTCGATCTCAACACGGCCTTGTGGTACACGGTCGTAGGTGGGGACCCGCGCATCTCCGAGATCTCGTGGCACTTCACGCCTTGCCCTGATGAACAAGAGAAGTTTTGCTGGAAAGAAGGCAGCAACCCGCAGTGGTTCGCGCTGCAAGTGCCCAACTCCCGCGATGGTATTAAATCGATGGAGATCAACGGCGTGGAAGCTGAAGTCATCGGCGTGACGTCCTTTTACCAGGTCGCTCCTTCCGACGCCATCGACTTGGAGAATGTAAAAGTAAAGATCACGTCAAACGAAGGGATCACATCCAAGGCGACTTTGAAAGCGTCCGACTACAACGATTGCCCCATGACAGACGACTCCACGAGCTCCACGACAGGCACCAACAGCGGAACCACCACGACTGTGGTCACGGATACAACGGGAGCTACTGCACATTACACAGCATGGCAAGCGTACAGACGACGAAAGATGAAATTTTACTAAATGTAGTCATGTTTTGTTTCTTTTACAGCAAAGCATGTTTCGTTCTGATAACTTCGACTTCAACGAGAGACTAGTTTCCGCCACGTAGACGCAGCACCAGGTGAAGAGTCGACTCCTTCTGGATGTTGTAGTCGCTCAGCGTACGACCGTCCTCCAGCTGCTTGC
>LGSM01000112.1:0-73627 GCA_001314345.1 Phytophthora multivora | reverse complement strand
CAGTCTGAAATCCAAATATTTGACATTTGGTAACAGAAACTCGATTGTGTGCGTTTTCTTCAGAAACTATACGGTCCCTTGACCATGACACGGTTTTTTTAAAATAATTTTGAGCTATGAATATACATGTATTCAATTCCTTTTTCTTCAAACTGCGCACACCCCGGGTCCACCACCCGGGTCCCCGAATACAGTCAAACCTCTTTATATGGGCACTTTTAGTGACCAACTTCGACTATGACTCATATACAGGACTCATATAAGAATTATGTGGTGTACATAACGAAATGATCGCAAAGAAAGGGCATGGCACGCTTGCCTAATGGCAATGCAGGCATTTTCTGAAGCTCCAGCTGCACTACAACGTAGTAGCTTTTGCTTAAGCATCAGACGGACTCATCGCCGCCGCTTGTTCGGATTCTCCCCAGCCCCACTACGCTCAACAGCCAAGCTTTGATTCACCAGTTTCTACATGTAATGCTTGTAGCTCGATAGAAAACTTTACTTAAAAGTAAGTATCACATTTGCAGCTTGATGCTTGCATTCAATGCACAATCATGATCAATACAAGAAGATGCAGCACATCTGAATAAATGTACAGAGCGACGTACATACTCTCCTAAGTGTAGCACCACTAACGCGGTCTTTTAATATCGTTTAGATCCATTTGTCGAGTGTCAGAATAAGGCAGGAGTTCTTCCGAGCTTCCAGGAGCACAAGGAGCACTTGAAGCTTCTTCTTACGGGTCAGAAAGATTCGCGAAGACGAGAGTGTGCTAAGGCGTTGCGTCGCCAAAGTCAAGTAAGCAAGCTTTTGAAGAGATGAGAAGCACAAGAGAAGAAATCGAGAGTTTTGTTGCTAATTATCTCGTATTTTGCAAATCTGTTTTTGGAAACCCGTTGGCTAGTTGCCCAGCGTCAGCCAACATGAATGCTTGGGTCTCCATCAGCCATGGTGCATCACAATGTTAGCAAATACTGGTTTTACGTTGAGCCTCTTGAACATGTTTGCAGGAACCAAAATGGGTTTTACCTCTTTATATGATACACGAAGAAAATATATGCTAAAAAGCTATTTACATGTTAAATGGAATGACATTGTTATCGCACTCTGGGTTTGAAGCATTCGAGCTTTCAGGTTATCTGGTCTTAATGGGTTTACACGATAACGACTCGCTAGGCAGAATACGACGGTCGTGGAGGATTTCCGCGGTTGTACACATCAAATCTCTCGCCACGTTTCTCGGCTTCGATGCTATTCGCTGTAACAGCGGTAAACCCCAACACTGAGGCGATGACAGTGGTGACAAAAAGCTTCAACAGGTTCATCTTTGGCGTCTGGTGTACTGCCCCGCTGTAGGTTGCTCTTAGGACGGAAAATAGGGAAGTGGACTGCTAGGTCCGTGGCTCGGCCCAACATGTACGGTTCATCGGATCACTCCAACAGTCGAAACAAACTTGTAACGTTATCGACTGTTGGCGTGAAATCTTGTAAATAGCTCATGTTCGTGGGCTTCAAGCTCATGTTCGTGTCGCACGACTCATACATAAATTTAGTGGGCGTTTGCTAGCAGCTTGTAGCCAAATGGATGTATGTACTTTGGCCAGGATTGCTGCTGTTGAATATTAACTCTTAAGTTAAGAGTTAATAGAGATCACGTTTTTGGACAAATTCAAATTTTAGGAACGGTTTTAACTTTAAAAAAAATCATAAAAGCAATTGTAGAATTGTGTAAGTTACACAGTAATCCACATCGAATTTCATCGGATACACGACGCCACTCTCGCTTTCAACTACCTCTGCGCTTCATGACGGACACCAGCGCGCCGGGTCTGCCGCTGGATGACGGCACGCATGGTGCGTCCCCTGCATATCATCTTGTAGCGCTACGTTTCCTCTCTCCTCTCATACCTCTCTTATCCCGCACTCACCCCTGTTGTTGTGCTATATTCCATTCTGCTGGACGATCACCTGTGTTCCATGTGTATCAATCATTTACAGCGCCGCTAATCCACCTCGAATTCCGCTACCGCCAAGTGGACACTGTATTGGCTTTGGCCTATGGCGGTGCCTGCTTCTTCTCCTTCTGGGCGTTCGCTATGCATGCACAATCGCCCACACGCCAGGCCGCCACCCTCGGCTTCTATCTGCTCATGGGGATGGCCTCGCTCACCCGCGTGCTGTGGTTCGCCACGCCCTACGGAGTACAGTCGGTGCTGGTGGAGCCACCGAGGATCATGATGGGCGACGACGGCTGGGCTCAATTCCTGTTGGCCGAGGCAGTGGAGCTGACGGGCTCTTTCCTACTGTACAGCGTCTTCGTGCTCATCGTGATCTTCTGGGCAGATATGCTGCGTCGCCTCTTCACGCACGAGAGTGTGCGGTCCCACCCGTTGCGGTTGTTCTTCTTCGTCCTGAGTGCTATTGTGGCCATCCAGGCAATCGGCTTCACTGTTTTTGCAGCCAAGAAAGCAGACTCGTACTGGCTCATGATCTACGACGACGTCGTCATGTGTCTCTTGTCGATCGGATCGCTCGCGGCGGTGCTCGTGTACTCGTTCCGGATGAAAACCGTGCTTCAAGCTTTCCTCGAGGTTAGTCAGATTGACACGACGGACAGGATCAAGGCAGTCAACTGGGCCACGTCTATCTGCGCCTTCTTTCTCGTTTCGAATGCCGTGTTCCTCATCTACTCGATCGTGAGTCTTGCGCATTTCCATCGGGCCGGAGCGTATCTCGAATCCAAGTGGTGGTGGCTGTTCGTGGCGTCCAAGCACCTCGTGGAGATCTTCGTCTTGTACTTCCTTCTCTACACGCTGTGGGGGAAGAGCTCGGACGACGCGGAGAACTCCAAGGACGGATATGAACCTATTCCAGACGGAAGTTACCTGGATGACGACGATCCCAACGGCATCAGCGTGTCAGGATCGTTACCCAGCACACCGAGGCGTCATCGCTAAGGATTGTCGACGGTCAGGAGACAGCAGGGATCAGGGCCAACCTATCCTTCGAATGGTAAATACAATTTTAAGATGGTAAAACAGACGATGATATTTAGCTTTTCCTGATGCACTTGTGTACGCAGTTCTTTAGTTGTCGGTGAGGTCGTCGTTCAGGTTGACGCCGAGCTCCTTGGCGACCTGAAGCATGTCCTTATCGCCACGACCGCTGATGTTAATGACCACAACCTGGTCGGCCGGCAATGTGGAGGCCAGCTTCACACCGTAGTATACTGCGTGGGAGCTCTCGAGCGCCGGGATAATCCCTTCATGCTGAGAGATGAGCTGGAAGGCCTCCAGTGCCTCCTTGTCGGTCACACTCACGTACTTAGCACGACCCGAGTCCTTCAGGAACGCGTGCTCGGGGCCGACACCGGCGTAGTCCAAACCAGCGGACACAGAGTGCGTCTCCATGACTTGGCCAGCTTCGTCCTGCATGATGTATGTCTTCGTGCCGTGCAGAACGCCCGGTCGTCCGCCCAACAGCGTCGATGAGTGTCGAGGGGTGTCGACGCCATCTCCGCCGGCCTCCACGCCGTAGATGGCCACGTCGTTGTCCTTCACGAAGGGGTGGAACATGCCAATAGCATTGCTGCCACCTCCCACGCAAGCTACAATAGCGTCAGGCAGACGGCCGATCTCCTCCTGTAGTTGTGCCTTAATCTCACGGCCAATGATGGCCTGGAAATCGCGCACAATGGTCGGGAACGGGTGCGGACCAATGGCCGAGCCGATGATGTAGTGCGTGTTGTCCACGTTGGTCACCCAGTCGCGAATGGCTTCGTTCACTGCGTCCTTGAGCGTCTGCGAGCCGCTCTTCACGGCGATGACCTTGGCGCCAAGCATCTTCATGCGGAAAACGTTGAGCGATTGGCGTTGGGTGTCCACGTAGCCCATGTACACGACACAGTCCAGACCAAGCAGCGCGCAGGCGGTGGCCGTAGCCACGCCGTGCTGCCCAGCGCCAGTCTCAGCAATGATACGCGTCTTGCCCAGGCGCTTCGCCAGCACGGCTTGGCCCAGCGCGTTGTTGATTTTGTGCGCGCCCGTGTGCGCCAGGTCCTCGCGCTTGAGCCAGATCTGCGCGCCGTTCGCTTGAGCTGTGAGGCGCTTGGCGTGATACAGAGGCGTAGGGCGGCCGATGTAGTCGCGGCCTAGATGCTCCAGCTCCTCGCGGAAGGCCGGGTCCTGCGTGGCCTTGACGTACTCGTCGATGAGGTTGTGGTGTGCCTGGATGAGTGTCTCAGCCACAAAGCAGCCGCCGAACTGGCCAAAGTACGCGTTGAGCTCTTCCGCTGATGTGTACACGGGCGGCGCGTTGGACACGTCCAGGTACTTCTTGTGCGTTGGGGCGTTGGAGGTCATCGGTGCGACGGAGACGGCAAATTGGCAAATGCTCTTGAAACGGTGCGGCTGACGTACGTGTGGTGTGTGCGTGATTTTCACTTGAAATTTGTATGAGCGGATAGAGCCACCGGACAGTGGCGTCAACAGCCGTCACCGAAAATGCTGGTGTTGATGCGCATATATCACATAACTGACACAGATCGAATAGTGAAGCCATCTTGAGATGTATAACGGCCCTATACAAGTCAAACCGGAAGAGAAGCAGGCATCACGGAGCTGCAAGGAACGAAGAGCACGAATGAAGGCGGAGAGGGAGCAGCATTCCCTGTGGTAATGATACTTGCTGTTATGTGTACTTTTAAGGGGGTTCCAGAGTCGTGAAAAGTGTGTTCGCTTCGAAGACAGAAGCAAAAGAATTGATTAGGCAGGTTTCGGACGCTTTGATGTACATGTACAGCTGAATAAGGTGGCGAATGCTTAGGAACGAACGTTTACACTTATCCTCGAGAAGTTGGTACAGTTGCTATTGAAGTATGCCCTACTCAAGCTAGTGGGCGTGCTAGCTGGCGTATAAATACTCGATATGCACAAGCCAAATCTACTGGAGCTGCGAAGCGACGCTCAAAGCGGTCGTTACGGCTTGCAATTCTTCTTGCCAAGGGATTTCTCTCGACCGGTCGCACCAGTCCTGGAAGCGCAGTGTAGACAAGATAAAGCTCTCGCTGCTACGTACTTCCAGCATGATCAGCGCGTTGTTCCTCATCAGCCAGAAGGGCGACGTCGTGCTCAATCGTTTCTACCGTGACGATGTGAGCCGACGTGCGGCCGACAACTTCCGTCTGCAGGTGATCGCAGCCAAGGAGACCGGTACACTCCCGCCTGTGAAGGTCATCGATGGCTGCTCGTTCCTGTACACTCGCCATGAAAACTTGTACCTGGTGGCTGTTTCGCGCGCCAACATCAACGCGGCGCTAGTGTTCCAGTTCCTGTACCAGCTCAACATCATCTTCAAGGAGTATTTCGGCAAGAAATACAACGAGGACACGCTCCGAGACAATTTCACGCTCGTTTACGAGTTGCTGGACGAGACAATGGACCACGGATACCCTCAGAACTGCTCGAGCGACGTTCTCAAGCTCTTCATCAACCTCGGATCCTCCCTCGCAGTGCGTTAACTTGCCATCTATTCTTACCTTGGATCAAACCATTTTCATGATCGTTTCCCCTTCGTTTTGTAGACCCCCGAGAACCCTGGAGGAGCTCCACCGTCGCAGTTGACGTCGCAGATCACGGGTGCCATCGACTGGCGCCGGGAGGGTATCAGATACAAGAGGAACGAGGTGTATCTGGACGTCTTCGAGAGCGTGAACCTGCTCATGTCCTCCACCGGCACGGTGCTGCGTAACGAAGTGGCGGGTCAAGTGGTCATGAAGACGCTTCTTACGGGCATGCCGGAGTGCAAGCTCGGACTGAACGACAAACTCACGATGCAAAAGGGAGACGCTCCCTCCGCTAAAGTGGCGGGTCAAAAGCGCGGCTCGCGTGAGGTCGAGATCGACGATTGCACGTTCCACCGCTGCGTGCGTCTGGGCAAGTTTGATGCGGATCGAACCATCACGTTCATTCCGCCGGATGGAGAGTTCGAGCTCATGAAATATCGCGTGACTGAGAATATCAACCTGCCCTTCAAGATCATGCCAGCCTACCAGGAGCAAGGCACCACCCGCCTCTCTGTCACGTTAAAGTTGGCCTCACTCTTCAGTCCGCGGTTGTTCGCTACCAACGTCGTCATCAAAATCCCGGTAGGTTTCCAATGATGCTCTCAAGTTTTTGAATCGAAGTGTAGTAACTTTTTGCTGTATAGACGCCACCGAATACCGCCCGAGCTCGAATCAACGCTCCAATCGGTAGGGCAAAGCACGAGCCTGAAAACCACGCGATCGTGTGGCGTATCCGCAAATTCCAAGGCAAATTGGAGCGAATGTTGGATGCGGAAGTCGAAATGATGAAGGGTACGAAGGAGAAGCTTTGGTCGCGCCCACCGCTTCAGATCGAGTTCCAGGTGCCCATGTTCACGTCGTCGGGCTTGCACGTGCGATTCCTCAAAGTATTCGAGAAAAGCTCTTACCCCACTACCAAATGGGTTCGCTACGTCACGCGCGCGGGGCAGTACCAGCTGCGCATTTGAAAAGGCAGCATTTCCTGTCGAAGCTTGCACAGCTGATCTATTTTCAATATCTACTCAGCACCATAAGCTTTAAAAAAAAAAGCGACGACGAATTGATTAAAAAAAGAATGCGTTGTGTTGAGTACTAGTATATGAAAGATCAGTGCAGGCTGCTCAGGGTGTCACGGGTCCTATTGACTGATTACTGGCGAAGAAGGCGCGCTGATGTAGATTCTCCTTTCGTGCCAGTCGTTGACGTGTATGACTTGGACGATTTCCACCAGTTCGTAAACCACTTCCCTTGAGTAGAGTCCGAAGTGTCGCCCTTTCCAGAGATATCGCGCTCACCACCGTGTGCGCCTCCTGAAACTCCGCCTCCAACGCCACCGCCAATTCCGCCGTGTGCGCCACCGGAGACACCACCGCCGACACCGCCGCCGACGCCACCGCTCACGCCACCGCCGACACCACCGTGTGCGCCTCCTGAAACTCCGCCTCCAACGCCACCGCCAATTCCGCCGTGTGCGCCACCGGAGACACCACCGCCGACACCGCCGCCGACGCCACCGCTCACGCCACCGCCGACACCACCGTGTGCGCCTCCTGAAACTCCGCCTCCAACGCCACCGCCAATTCCGCCGTGTGCGCCACCGGAGACACCACCGCCGACACCGCCGCCGACGCCACCGCTCACGCCACCGCCGACACCACCGTGTGCGCCTCCTGAAACTCCGCCTCCAACGCCACCGCCAATTCCGCCGTGTGCGCCACCGGAGACACCACCGCCGACACCGCCGCCGACGCCACCGCTCACGCCACCGCCGACACCACCGTGTGCGCCTCCTGAAACTCCGCCTCCAACGCCACCGCCAATTCCGCCGTGTGCGCCACCGGAGACACCACCGCCGACACCGCCGCCGACGCCACCGCTCACGCCACCGCCGACACCACCGTGTGCGCCTCCTGAAACTCCGCCTCCAACGCCACCGCCGACACCACCGTGTGCGCCTCCTGAAACGCCGCCACCGACTCCTCCGTTGGCGGAGCCGGATACACCGCCGCCGATGCCGCCGTTGGCCGAGCCCGAGACTCCACCGCTCACGCCACCGTTGGCTCCGCCGCTTACGCCGCCCTGAGCACCGCCGTGGGCGCTGCCGCTGGCGTTTCCGTGAACACTGCCGGACGCTTCTCCGTTGGCACCGCCGCCAACTCCACCCGACACGCCGCCACCGATCCCTCCGTTTCCTCCGTTAGATGCTGGACTGGTGTTTTCGTGGGAGTTGGTCCCTCGGTCTTTTCCATCCTGACTGCCTTGGTATGGCTTTGACCCCGATGAAGTGGCTGGAGGTGATAGTGTTGTTGATGCTGGGGCAACTGTCGGCGTTGTTGGAGCCGGGGTAACAATGGGGGTCTTGTTTGTAATGGATTTTTTGGGGCAGGGCGTCGCCGCCACCTTGGTCAACCCTGTTGTCTTGGTGTAGGCGTCGGCGTTCGAGACGCTTTGCTGGGCCTGCTGGGCAATGCTGCCGGCTTCGGTGAGGGAGCTCACGGCTGCCATGATGATGGCAAGATGAGTGATAATCTTGGTGAGGTTCATCCTTGACAAAGAGAATGGGAACGGGACAAAGTGGACTTGGACGTGGACAGAAGACTGACGTTGAGAGGTGAACAACACTTGACACTGCTGTAGCTGGGGTGCTAACGGCTGCGAAGCAAATTTGAAACTGAATGAGATTATGAACTCGTAGTGGTGGTGAGCACTAGATCTTCGTGGTGGTTGTAGTGCTGTTGGGGTGGTGGCCGTCTCACCTGCGCTAGCACCCGGTACATTCTGCCCTCTCTACCAGAAACACGACATAGCTATCACTGCTATGAGAGTGTGCAGGCACGATAACCGTGCGTTGCAAGCTGTTTGTTTTCCATTTGGGAGTTCAGAGGAATAGAGCGCTCACACAGAACTATGCCATTGTATGTGGCATGTTCGCAGTTGTCTACTTCAGATGTATTGTGTACATGTACGGGGGCCTCAAATACAGGAGCCACATGGCAAAATCCTGCCACGACTGTCAAGAGAGCCGAGCAAGTTGACCACCCGGCAGCCTAGGATAAGACTCACAGATGCCCCACCACCTCATTCATTATTGCACTGCTATCTTTACCTTCGCTTAAAAGTGGTCGTCGCCGAGTTTGAGCGACGGCTGCATTCAAAAGAAAGAAAAACCTGTCGGTGCCACAACGCCATCTCGCTCAAAGTGACAGGAATTGGCGTTTACAAGGACTTTTCACAGGATACACGCGCCCGGTCCATTATATTTTGCGTCAAAGGTGGTCATCATTGCCCCACAGATGTCGCCTGGATATTGGGTTGAGTATGAAGAGTGTGTCGACACCTGGTTGAAGAGCTGTAGGAGCCTTGTTCAGTACGTTTAGTTTACCGGTATCGGATACACGGATCTGGATACGTCGTAGAGGCCTGAGGTGATGTCATGCGAGGGCGAATTATCTGCACGCAACCTTACGCGTACTTCTACATGTACTTCTACATAGTGTACTCGTGTACTAGTGTACTACTACAGTACGTAGAAGTACATGCGAGTCTCAAGTCACTTGCGAGAAAAATAAACAATAGCAACAAGTATTGTTGCCAACAACGACGGACCTAACTAACATCGTTCGTTTCGGAGCTTCATGTGTATTTACGCGTTATGTATTTACATACAGAGAGGTGGCCGTGGATGAACTAGCCATTGTACCCCCCTAGTGACGAAGGCGAGATTGAACGGCGGACTGCTGAGTAGTCGACTCGTCCGACTGGGTGGCGGGGGTGGTGATGCCAGTCTTCGTAGCCGGGGTAGTAGTAACAGCGGGAGCCTCGGTAGCAGGGGGCGCCGTAGTGGGAGCCTCGGTCGGGGGAGCCGTAGGAGAAGGGGCGTCGGTGGCAGTCGGGGGAGATCCAGCAGAGCCCTGGTTCTCGTTGTTTTGGCCTGGGGTAGTCACAGTGCCAGTCCACTGGTTCGAGTTGTCGTCGCCTCCAGGGCACGGGGTCTCCGCGGTCGAGGTTTGACCTCCCTGGTTCCATGTCTGGCCTCCCTGACCCCACGTTTGGCCTTGGGTAGTGTCATCACTCGGGCACGGAGTAGTAGCTGAGTCTCCGCCCTGCTGACCCGTCCAAGTCTGACCGCCCTGACCCCATGAGTGGCCACTGCCCTGGTTCCACGACTGGCCTCCCTGTTGTCCTTGGGCGGTATCATCACTCGGGCACGGAGTTGTAGCGGAGTCTCCACCCTGGTTGCCTCCTTGGCCCCAAGATTGTCCGCCCTGGTTAGCGTCGCCTCCCTGGTTCCAAGTCTGACCTCCCTGGCCCCACGTTTGTCCCTGGGTAGCGTCGCCGCCCTGGTTCCAAGACTGGCCTCCCTGTTGACCTTGGGTAGTGTCACCGCTCGGACAGGGAGTCGCTGCCGAGTCTCCGCCCTGGTTCCAAGATTGACCGCCCTGGTTAGCGTCGCCACCTTGGTTCCAGGACTGACCTCCCTGGTTCCAGGTCTGTCCACCTTGGTTAGCGTCACCGCCCTGGTTCCACGACTGGCCTCCCTGTTGTCCTTGGGCGGTATCATCACTCGGGCAGGGAGTCGTTGCCGAGTCTCCTCCCTGGTTTCCGCCTTGACCCCAAGACTGGCCACCCTGGTTAGCGTCGCCGCCCTGGTTCCAAGACTGACCACCCTGGTTCCAGGTCTGTCCACCTTGGTTAGCGTCACCGCCCTGGTTCCAGGTCTGCCCGCCTTGGGTAGCGTCACCCGTGCTCTGACCGCTCTGTGTCTGAGTGGACGTATCAGTCACAGTTTGACCGCTCTGCGTCGCGACGTCCGGGGTCGTTTGGTCGGTCTGGGTAGTGGAGGACTGCTGAGCCGCATTGGTCGTCGTCGAGGTCGAGACGCCACCGCCGCCGCCTAGCCGACGAACGGTGTGGCCAGTCACCGGAACGGAGGCTTCAGCGAACGAGCTCACCGCCAAGGAGACGACGGCCAGGTATGCAGCCAATTTCATGGGGTTCATACTTGCAGAGGGAGGGGAATGTAGCTGCTACGCGAGCTGGGCTTGGAGAACGGTGCTTGTTAGAAGCAAAGTGAATTGAAAAGTGAGAGGCTGCAGTAGGCTGAAAGCGCTCGAACAGCACGAAAAGGTCTTGCCTTTAGGGATATGTTGTGCACGCTAATGGCGCCTCGTTCGAGCAGCAAGATGCACTTTAGTGGAGTGACTCTACAGCGTATCCCTCTAGTACTGTAGAGGCACATGAGGATGAACACCCAACAGGCAGATTCGGCAGATCCCCATCTGGGGAGGTCGTCCTATCTCATAGTCCAGCATAGCGTAATGCCAGCGTTGCCTGCACAATGTGATAGGTTCTGCATCGAGTGAGCGTGAAGATGTGTGCATTGCCTGCTGAACATGGGCCAAGATGCTCGTTAGCGCCTATGGCGTCTTCCCCACAGCTTTGGTAGCGCCTTTTCCGAGATCAAGTTTGTGATAGTCACTTGGAATCCAGGCTGGATGGACATGTAGTGTACATGCATATCCATCCTGAGTCAGGATCCGGAGACGTGTGTCCATCAGCTGTCAAGGTGTTCGCTATCGTTATCAAGCGGCCTAATATTTGTGTAGTCGATTGTAGCACGTGCCCTTCAGACTCGAACCGTACTTACATGTACACACAAGGCAGTATGGTACATGCACCGGTACACTGAACGCAAGGTAAAACGTAAAGTACTCGAACTTCGGTGTGGGGCTGTTGGGAGCGTGTCTCGTCGCTGTTGTCTTCATGGTGGTAACTTACCAGGTATTAGCTTACTGTAATCATTATTCGTCCTCCAGACCCCAGAGGCAGCTCTGCTCCACTCCTTTGTTCAACCTCCAGAACTCCGTTCGACCAGGCTGGAGCGTTCTCCAAGCTCCCTAAATGGAGAGGGGTTATATATTGGTAAACGTAGATTTCTCCCTAGAATTCAGCGCGCCACCCAGGCCAAGTTTGGCCGAAACTTGGCAAGAAGATGAAAGACGTGCTCGTGAACCTACTAGCCTGGAGTTCGAAGCGGAGACGCCCATGCAGAGAGCGCACAACAGGGATATAAGCACTAGGAAACCGCGTAAAGGTGATAATCGAGGAGGGTCTGCCAACTATCACCTTCACCAACTACATTTGGGAACCTATGCGTCATCATATTTGGGCACCTTCAAGAAAATATATTTTTGTTTTTTTGAACTGGCAATTAGTAGAAGATGTAAAATAGATTTTCTTAACAGCAATATTATTTTTAACGAGTTCTGTACTACATGCGAAGGATATTGTCCAGTCAGATTTGAAGGTTAATTTCGTACGAATAAAGTTGGAACCCAGTTCCTGATTCTGTTGGGTTCTGATAACAAAAAAATTGGTTCTGATAAATTATCAGAATCACAGTTCTGATTCCGTTCATTTTAGGCGTGGGAATACCACCGCTGTCGCAGCCCCACTGTGTATGATTGGTTAAAAATGGCCGAAGATACCGGTAGCAAGTCTCTCGTACCGGTAATTTGAGTCGAGCAATTGACACTTCGAGTGAAGGCTACCTGCCCAGCGCAACAGAGCTACGCAAGAGGAAGTGTATTTAGTTAGTGCATCTGCCCGGCAGGGACGATAACAAGGTTCGTATTGCTGGATTTAGAAATAGCTTCAAGCTCCGGAGACCACTGAGCGAACCATTTCCAACGAGAAGAATGCTTAGTGACGAAGCGCACGACGAGACTGCGTGGCTGACTGCTGCGTGGCCGAGTCCGCGTACGAGTCAGCAGAGGAAGTCCCCGAGGACGCCGTCGTTGTAGACGATACACCGGTCTTGCCTGACTTGGTGGCGTTGATCGCTGTCGTCGTCGGGGTCGTAGTTGTCGCTGCTGGAGCTGTTGTGGCTGGTGCCGTCGTTGCGGCCGTGGGAGGCGCGCTGGTCACCTCAATCGAAGCACCAGAACTAGTCGAGGGCGCGTCAGTGGGTGCAGAAATCACGGAGGAGGCCGAACCAGCCGTCACGCCGTGCTTGTAATCTGGGGCCTTCCAAGCTGAGGCTGTGCCTGTGGAGCTCTGGTCGCCTGAGCATGGCGTCTCCGCCGACTCACCGCCTTGGTTAATGGCGGTTTGACTCCACGAGTCAGAATTCGTGTTAGCCGCGGTTACCGTCCCAGTCCAGTCGTTCGTACGGGTGGTAGTGCCGGATCCAGAGCTGGAGCATGGCGACTGCACGGTCTCTCCACCTTGGTTGACACCAGAGCTTTGGCTGACTTGGTTGTTACCCTGGGTAACTGGAGTAGACGTAGACGGAGCTGTGGTGCTCAAACTCTGCTGCGTCGTAGAGTCACTCGTGGTGGTTGATGCGGACGGCGCCGAGGTTACTGACGTACTCTGCTGAGTCGTGTAAGAATCTTCACTTGTGGGCGAGGAGGCTGTGGTGGAGGACGATACACCACCGCCACCGCCAAGCTTCCTTACTACTGGACGGTCAGCAGCAACAGAGGCATCCACCATGGAAGCCACAGCCAGGGACACAAGAGAGAGGAACGTAATGATCTTGCTGATCTTCATTCTGTGACGAGAAAGTAGCGCTGGTGGAACGAAGATTGGAAGTAACAACACTCACGTGCTGGTGATGGAACGATGCTTGTGAGCGAAGCAAAGTAATTTTTAAAATGGCTCGAGAATGTCCCTGCCGGATAGAGCCACAACGATGGCGATGTGCCGTGCACAGACACCTTTGGTTGTCGTCAGGCCAGCGGATGCATCATGCATCTGCATCAACCAGATCCTGACTCAGCGCCTGACTGATGCACTTGTTTCCACCGGGAGGGCAATCTCCACCGTGTACCTGTGACCCGTTGCTAACGAGTCGGCTCTAACGACGGGATGCGTTGCGTACGAACTTGCTGGTCACGCCCATGCACCCGAATGGCGAAGGCGAGGCAGTGGAGAGCTGAGAATCTCAGATCATGTACGTGTATACTAGTAAGTCTACTACACGATCTACTGCATAGGCTGGTACAGTAGCTCCCTCCTGACCCAATGTTCCTACGTAGTGCACTCGGCAACGGACGCACACTCGATGTTTGTCACGGGAACTCGTTCGTCACGAGGTTTGGTTGCCTTTGTACGGTTCACTGTCAGTCACGCACAACGCAGCGTTGAGTCCCCTTTGTGCTTCATGATAAAGCTGCTCGCTGTTCATGGATTTTCCTCTCGACAGTCACCACACAACCTTTACTGTATCGTGTGATGGAGCTCCAGTCACCGATGGTGTCGTGGTGAGTCGAGAGTCTCGAGACTACAGCGGACAAGCTCTTTGCCTTTTCGTATTACAAATGACATCCAAGCAGCACTCAGGAATCTTGCCCAAGATACTTCGTTGGTAGGAGCTAGGAGCTAGAACTCTGAGATCAACACGCACAACCACCTTGAAGACGAAATGCCGTTCACCGAAATAGTCCGACTTGGTCGCCACATTGTACATGTAACGCTCGACAATGTGCTGACGGATGCCATGCAGATCCGCGCCGTTGATATCTGCCCACTTTGAAGTTCACTGTTCATGTAGCGTGAAGCGATGCGTGCCTCTACAGTACTGCATAGTATGCACGACTCGTGCCACGAGGATTCCAACTGAACCGGGTGATGTAGAGTTCACGCAGGACACTCTGAACGCTCGAGGAAGGCAAACCTCGCAAAATTTAGCCAGCCGATGGTCCTATACACTCGTAAAGTACAGCCGCACACGTCGAGATGCCTATCAAGGTGGGTCTTTGTGTCGGCCGTCTCCATATGACGTTTAACGCAGCCCGACTCATGTCATTTTGGTAGGCGGACACCAGGATGTGAGCCACCGTGTGCCAGCAACAGCAGCGAGGTTACCGGCACACATCTGCCACCGTGCGACACAGTCGATTTGGAGCAAATGGCAGTACCTAACACGCACTACACAGCTCCTTGAGGAAGTCTCCTTCGCTGGAGGCCACCAAGTCTGTTCTTGTGCTGCATTGCGCTTGCCCTCGAATTTAAATCACTGCCGTGTAGCTGTACATGAGGTAGCTGCTAAAGTGGCGTCCGGATTCAACTACAGTCTCACCCGACAGATGGCCGTCTCATAGCATATCACCGCAGAGGACGTTCGCTATGGTTTCGATCCGCCTCTTGGGGTGGAGTGGTGCAGTGCTATTGCTTGAGGATGACTTCCTTGGTGAGGGAAATGCAGGCTACCAGTGTGTCATTCATTCTTCAATTTGCTTTGCAGTCGATAAGCAAGTATCCGAAGCTCGAGCTTCTTGAACTCTGCCACTAGCTCCAACTCAGCAGTACGCCCCACTTCCAACATGAACCTCACCAAGATTATCGCGCACATTGCTTTGCTGTCTCTGGCCTTGGGGTCTCTTGTAGATGCTTCCACTGTCCCCAACACGAACTCGGCGATTCGTCAGAACAACGCTCTGCGTAACCTGAAGACGGCCGGCACGGGCACTGGTGCCACGACGAGCACGTCGTCGGGCGACTCGTACACAAGCACCACCGACTCGACTACGACCGCCACGAGTGATTCGGCTACCCAGCAGAGCTCGCCATCGACCGACACGACCTCGTCGACCACCTCGACGGACACGACCACGGCATCATCGCCGTCCACTTCGACCACCTCGACGGGAACCACCACCCAGGGCTCGGACACCACTACTCAGGGGACTGGCACAACAAGCACTGGCACCACGAGTGGCACGGGCACATGGGGAACCAGCACTGGAGCTGACACGTCCACCACGACGCAGGGCACGGGCACGTGGGGGACCTCTGGCACGGACACCACCGCTACGGGCACCACGGATTCTGCTGAGACACCGTGTGCTAGCGGAGACTCAGACACGACCGGCACCTGGGGAACCTCTGGTACGGACACCATGTCGACTGGCACAACGGGCACTTGGGGAACCTCTGACACCGACGCGACCTCGACTGATACTACGTCGCAGCAGACGACGGGTACGTCTGACTGGGGAACCAGTACCGACACGACGTCCGCTGAGACTCCTTGCTCTGGCGACCAGAGCTCTACCGGCACGTGGGGAACTTCCACGGACACTACGGGCAACTGGGGGACTTCTGGCACAGACACCACCTCGACTGCTCAACAGACGACAGGTACTTCTGGATGGGGAACGTCTACAGACACGACGGGCACGACGTCGCAGCAGACGGGTGGCACTTCAGGTTGGGGAACTACCGACACGAATTCTGCTGAGACCCCGTGCTCTGGTGATCAGAGCTCCACGGGAACTTGGGGAACGTCAACGTCAACTGACAACACCGCGCAGCAGACAACGGGTGGAGCTGCCACGACCGGAATGTCGAGCTGGGGAACGTCGACCGGTACGGACACGACCTCGGCCGGCACTGCTACTCAGGGCACCACTGGCACATCCAGTACGGGAACCACGTCAACTGACACAACGCAGCAGCAACAGACCAACGAAACAGGCACCACTGACACTACTGCCACTACTGCCACTGAGCAAGCTGGTACAGTGACGGCTGCAAGTGAAACGTCTGACAATTGGGGATCGACTGGGACATGGGGAGCTGGCACAACCACGGGCACGTGGGGTGCTACGACAGACAACGCGGAGGCGCCTTGCTCAGGGTCTTCGGACACGACGTCGGCAACGTCAACGGGCACGACGTGGATTGAGATCACCAACAGTCCGACCACATCTACCGGAAGCACCACCACGGACACGACCACCACCGGTACGACTTCGGGGAAGACTGGTGTGTCGACGGCTACGAGCGCGCCAACGACGGATACTACCTCGTCTGCGACGTCGTCGACGTCAGAGAGCCAAACCTCGAGCACAACTGCCCCGGAGACGACGGCCCCAGCTACTCCTACCCCAGAGACGACTGCTCCTGCGACGACGGTCCCAGCCACCACTACTCCTGCTACCACCGCTCCTGCCACTACAGCTCCGGCAGCAACGCCAGCCGCAACGACTGCTGCCACCACCCCTTCGACTACCACCAGCGCCACCAAGTCTGGCAAAACCGGCGTGTCGACTACGACTACGACGTCTTCGGCCTCGTCGGCGGATACATACACCAGTTCGGACGAGTCAACCACGCAGCAATCGGCCACGCAGTCGCGCCGCCGCTCGCTTCGCCAGTGAATAGTCTTCTCAACAGGTAAGGAGACAATGGCGCCATAGTCGCATCTGCTCGAAACGAGCAAGCCACTCAGTCGATGTAATGCGTAAGCACACAGGAGGACCTACTAACGGCTCCAGAATGCACTATCATGACTTTCAATACCCTTTTCAACGCTATCGTTCCGTCCTCAAAAGTGTGGCTCGGTATATATTTTTTAAAGGGCCCCTAGTTCAGACACCAAACAGAATTCTCTATAGCAGCGCGCAACGCGCGTCTGGGAGCTTCTCAATAATAAACCCTGCAAGCTGTATAACCACCACCTTCAAGAAGAACTGCCGTGCACCGAAATGGTCCGCCTTGGTCAGCGCATTGTAGAGTTTGACAATGTGCTGACGGATGCCGTGCAGATCCGCGCTAATGGTTCTACCCTCGCCGACCTTGAACAAACGTTGGGTACTGTAGATCGAAGTCATGCATGCCTCTACTGTAGAGTCTACCCGACGTGCGACTCCGAGGACATACTGTTCAATTCTGAAGCGGGTGATGTAGAGTTCACACAAGAATACCGGTAGCATCCCCGGATGGGATCCTATTCGAACGACCGCTGTACTTGTTAGTTGGCGCTGCTTCTCTTAAGCCTCGCAAAATGTAGTCAGCCGACGGTTCTCTACGCCTTCATCGATCGGGTGGGTGGATCTTTATGTCGGTCATTTTCATATGGGCGCTCCTCCATCCATGCGCTGATCTGGATCGATTTAGCACAGCCCGGCTCATGCCATTTGAATAAGACACCAGGATGTGAGCCTAGCAACAGCAGCGAGGTTGCCGAGCAGTGTGACACAGCTGATATTACGTTAGCGTTACCGATATACCACAAACACTACTGCTTCACACTGAAAATCACTCGTTCTTCTTGCCAGGAATTTCTTTTTGGTCATGACATTCACGTCTGTTCCTGTGCTGCGTTGCATGGTGAAAAATTGCCTGCCCAATTGCATGAGCTATCTATGAATCACGCACGCAGCACATGTACTGTAGCAGCTATTATACAATGGCGACCGGGTTCAACTGCAGTCTCACCCGACAGATGACCGCCTCATAGCATATCACTGCAAAGGATCTTCGGTGTCTTCGATCCGCCTCTCGGTGCAGCGGTGCGGTGCTCTAGTACGCAAAACAAACTGAGTGACACCGGCACATGAGCGTTGAAGAGTTTGGTCATTCTTCAATTTGCTTTGCAGTCGATAAGCAAGTATCCGAAGCTCGAGCTTCTTGAACTCTGCCACTAGCTCCAACTCAGCAGTACGCCCCACTTCCAACATGAACCTCACCAAGATTATCGCGCACATTGCTTTGCTGTCTCTGGCCTTGGGGTCTCTTGTAGATGCTTCCACTGTCCCCAACACGAACTCGGCGATTCGTCAGAACAACGCTCTGCGTAACCTGAAGACGGCCGGCACGGGCACTGGTGCCACGACGAGCACGTCGTCGGGCGACTCGTACACAAGCACCACCGACTCGACTACGACCGCCACGAGTGATTCGGCTACCCAGCAGAGCTCGCCATCGACCGACACGACCTCGTCGACCACCTCGACGGACACGACCACGGCATCATCGCCGTCCACTTCGACCACCTCGACGGGAACCACCACCCAGGGCTCGGACACCACTACTCAGGGGACTGGCACAACAAGCACTGGCACCACGAGTGGCACGGGCACATGGGGAACCAGCACTGGAGCTGACACGTCCACCACGACGCAGGGCACGGGCACGTGGGGGACCTCTGGCACGGACACCACCGCTACGGGCACCACGGATTCTGCTGAGACACCGTGTGCTAGCGGAGACTCAGACACGACCGGCACCTGGGGAACCTCTGGTACGGACACCATGTCGACTGGCACAACGGGCACTTGGGGAACCTCTGACACCGACGCGACCTCGACTGATACTACGTCGCAGCAGACGACGGGTACGTCTGACTGGGGAACCAGTACCGACACGACGTCCGCTGAGACTCCTTGCTCTGGCGACCAGAGCTCTACCGGCACGTGGGGAACTTCCACGGACACTACGGGCAACTGGGGGACTTCTGGCACAGACACCACCTCGACTGCTCAACAGACGACAGGTACTTCTGGATGGGGAACGTCTACAGACACGACGGGCACGACGTCGCAGCAGACGGGTGGCACTTCAGGTTGGGGAACTACCGACACGAATTCTGCTGAGACCCCGTGCTCTGGTGATCAGAGCTCCACGGGAACTTGGGGAACGTCAACGTCAACTGACAACACCGCGCAGCAGACAACGGGTGGAGCTGCCACGACCGGAATGTCGAGCTGGGGAACGTCGACCGGTACTGCTACTCAGGGCACCACTGGCAGTGTCGCGACAACGAGTACCAATACGGGAGCTACGCCGACGGACACGACGCAACAGACCAGCGGAACGGGCACGACCAGCACTGATACCACCACTACGGACGCTGGTACGGTGACGGCCGCCAGTGAAACCTCGGGGACTGAAACTTCGACAACGGCCCCAGCTACGACAACGGCTGCGACTACCGCTCCATCGTCATCTGCCATCTCTATGGATACCAGCACGACCACGGCTAACAAGACTGGCGTCTCGAGTACGACCTCGGCCAGCTCGGATGAATCGACTACGCAGCAGTCGGCCACGCAGTCGCGCCGCATGCTTCGCCAGTAAACAGTCCTCCAAGCACGGGAGACACTACCTTACTGTAGTCGTACTCAATGTCTGTATCACTGCGTAAATGTACTGTGATCTTTTCATTTGGACCTGAATTCATTTCACCCATTAAAAGCTCATTCCACCCAACCTCATTCAGTTCACCCACAACTACATCGGGTTAAATAGGTATCAACATACAATAGTAAATGACCCAAAGTGTATAATGAAGCGACGGACTCCTCGCGGAAGGGATGAGAGCTCGCTGTCGACGCCTTCCCGGGCCCGCAGTGCGCACCGCAAGCCCGAGTGGAACGCTTATCTGACGGACGACGCGCAGTACAAGCTGAACCAGCAGCAACAGCTCCAGCGCGCGCTGCAGCAGCTGAGCACGGCGCATTTTTCGGCCCGCAGTCCGGCCGTATCGGCGTCACGGCGGCGGCTTAAGGCTGCGAGCACGCACAGTTCAGTGTGGAGTACGCCACAAAGCGCGGAGAAAAGCAAGCAACGCTCTGCGAGTCGCACGCGACTGGCGGACGTACAGGACACTGGAGAGCTTAACACACAGCGGCGTCTGCAGTTCGCAGACGTATCTATGGATCTAGAGGAGCCCACGCCTCGCCGTAGAGCAGGAACAGCCAACTCAGTGTCTTTTCAAGTGGAGGACGAGGACAGGATGGACCCAGAACATAAAGCAAATCTACAGGGAGAGCTGGAGGTGCTGGAGAGGATGCTGTGGGAGCTCGAGACGGAGACAGAGAGACTCAGTTGGCAGCAGACCCCGCAGAAGATGAAGATGCAACAGAAGAAGTCGCCAAGAGTGATGAGAACAGGGTCGATGGTAAATTTAAAGCAGGAGGCTGAGGTGGAAGTGGAGAAGGGAGTCGAACCAGAGTCACGGGAGAAAATGGTCGAGCAGAACGAGGTTGAACCGGAAGAAGAATACACGACGATGGAAGGAGATGCAAGGCAAGAAGAGGGAGAGGATGATGCAAATGCGGAGGCACGACTTGGAGATGTGTGTTATAAATCGCTGGAGATTGGTCTGGAGCTGGCTCGTAAAATGGATACGGTATGGAATGTGCGTGGATGGCGCTTAGTATTTATGCGGCTGATCATGTGCTTGTAATTGGCTACGTGATAGCTGAAGAAGGACTTTGGCAATGAACAGAGGCTGCGAGAAGATAGAGAGCTGAAAATTGAGATGCTCGAACAAGAAGTGCGCTCCACACAAGCCAAGTGCAATTACCTAGAAGCAAAGTACCAGAACATGGCATCACAAGTCGATGGGATGGTTCGTTGCTGGTAGTACTTCGTTCAGATCTAGCGTTTTGTTTCTCATCACTGTGTTTCGTATATAGCGGGAAGCCGTCATTGCTACTGAAGAAGCTATCCACCGAATGACTTTGGCATTTGAGTATTCGCAACGTCGGCGTGGCAAGACCTCGAACCCCCCAACACCAAGTTCGTGCTAGGCTTGTGTATTGTGTGTGTGAACATAGCTTATCGTCTAAATCTCTCTTCTGTGTTCGATATGACCAGGTACTTCTAGGTTTCTCCATCCTAAAGACGCCCCCAGAGCCTCGAACAAGGCTATTATTCAGAACAAATCGATGGAAAACCAGGAAAACTGGACGCCGAACAAAAACCACTTAAGTATGAACTCACCAGAATAATTATGTTTGTTTGTAGGCCTTGGTTGTAGGGCTACAATACACCCTGAACTTGAAGAAACCTGTCCACATTCGAAAATGAACATTGGTATTCTAACAACTGATGGTGGCGCTCATACACGCACGGTATTCCTGACCACAGCATCGACAGCATTGCCGATTTTGGAAATAGACCTGTGTTCCAAGCTGCGGCGGTAAACGATCGGGTATGATACCAGCTTTCGGATACCAGTAATGAAAGTATCCAAAACGCGGCTGCAGCTCTTCAACCAGATGCAGTGACTCCATACGGAGACAGAAGAAGAATCATCCGCGAAAAAATAACGACATGTGGAACCTACGCTCGTATCCACCGCTATCCCAAGTGCTAGGGATCGACGACACTATGGAACTGTGCCCTCGATATCGTATCGACGCCCCTGCAACCTTCATCGCCTGAGTATTACTCAGTGAGTAACAATGCTGCGATCCGGCTATCCACGACTAAGTAAATTTTGGTGGAGAAGCGCTAAGTGGTACGTCGCCAACAACGTGGGGCCGGAGCATGTCAATCTCAGAGTCAGCGTGACGTGGGTCCAGTTGGTGCCAGGACGTTCCTGATACTGTACTTGGTCGAATTGCTCCATTATCCAATGCGAGCCATGATCGTCAAGGCAAAATGGCGAGCTGGTCAACATTTGCGCTCTATCTCCTCTTGCCAGTCGCCCTGGGTGTCCTCCTGGCCACCCGGTGTCTGTCTCTTTGAAGTATCCAAGCGTGCCGTTGTCAGGCGCCTACCACAGTGACACAATAAGCGCATGGTGCTGTTCGAGTGCCCCACGCCTCGATGTCTTCATGTGGCAGCCAAAACAGCCTGCAACATTAGAGAGTCGTGTCCACACGCCCTCGGAGCACTGTCACACTTCGCCATTGTAGGCAACCTTGTCTCCAGGGAGTGAAATCCGAGGGCGTTCCAGGTGCTCTCCAACGATTCTCCCAGTTTCAAATTTGCTTCACTCTCGTCAGTTGCCCAGCTACAACAGCGTCAAGTGTGTTCACCTTCTCAACGTCCTTCTCCAGTTCAAGTCCAAGTCTCCAACGTCAATCCAGTCTTTTTGTTCAAATGAACCTTACCAAGATTATCGCTCATCTCGCCATCCTTGCTGCTGCAATGAGCTCTCTTTCGGAAGCCGGTAACCCCAAACAAGAGTCCCAGCAAAACATCTCGGGCGATGACTCGTACACGACGAAAACTACTTCCACCCCAACGGTGGTCCCCATTTCGAGCGCCACAGCCACAGTGACCCCTTCAGTGACAACCTCCGTTCCTACAACTGTTTCGACGGGTTCCGACGTCACCAACGGAAAAGGCCAAGCAAACAGTCTTAAGGACACCTCCGAAAACAGTTCATCTACGTCCAACAGAGGTGCAATCTCAGGAGCCGCGAACAGCAGAGAGTCTGGATTGATTAACAGCAGCATGATAGGCAGCGTCTCCGGGTCGGCCAACGGCGGAGTGTCTGGTGGCGTCGGCGGTGATGTGTCGGGCTCTGCAAACGGCGGCTTGAGCGGCGGAATTGGCGGCGGCGTGTCGGGATCTGCGAACGGCGGCGTGTCGGGCGGCGTGTCTGGCGGGATTAACGGCGGCGTGTCCGGGTCGGCCAACGGCGGAGTGTCTGGTGGCGTCGGCGGTGATGTGTCGGGCTCTGCAAACGGCGGCTTGAGCGGCGGAATTGGCGGCGGCGTGTCGGGATCTGCGAACGGCGGCGTGTCGGGCGGCGTGTCTGGCGGGATTAACGGCGGCGTGTCCGGGTCGGCCAACGGCGGAGTGTCTGGTGGCGTCGGCGGTGATGTGTCGGGCTCTGCAAACGGCGGCTTGAGCGGCGGAATTGGCGGCGGCGTGTCGGGATCTGCGAACGGCGGCGTGTCGGGCGGCGTGTCTGGCGGGATTAACGGCGGCGTGTCCGGGTCGGCCAACGGCGGAGTGTCTGGTGGCGTCGGCGGTGATGTGTCGGGCTCTGCAAACGGCGGCTTGAGCGGCGGAATTGGCGGCGGCGTGTCGGGATCTGCGAACGACAACGTGTCGGGTGGCGTAGTGTCTGGAGGCGTCGGCGATGTTTCGGGTAAAGGCAACCATCGAGGTGAGTCGACAACAGGAACCAAGTCCATGAACAGCATCCACACAACTACCTCTGGAAAAATTCATGACTCGATTCAGAGCAATAGCAAGTCGTTCACCGCGAAATCTTCATCGTTCAAGGCGTCGATTTCGAGCACTCCTTGCCCGAGCTCCTCCGGCAACTCTGCCCTGTTGACCCGCTCATTTCGACAGTAGGCAGCACCCTCCGTCTCCGTTATACTTCAGTACATGTATACATGTACTGATATAATACATCCCACTTTTTGTATACCTGTACTGGAAAAAAAACAATTTGATATTTGGGTATATTTCCAAATATTGCTTTAGACAAAGATGGCGAAGTACTCGCCTCCGGAATGGAGCTCCTCGGGGCGCAATGCGTTCGGCATCTACCTGGAGGTGATCAAAGGCGGCGTAGTAGTGGAGAACCTGCCGTTACCCCGCACTGATGACTGCAGTTACGTCGTTGTCGGCCGCATGGAGACTGTGTGCGACTTGGCGCTGGCTCATCCATCCATCTCGAGGGTGCACGCAGCTCTGCAGTTCGACGAACAGGGCGCTTTGTTCCTTTACGACCTGCACAGTACGCACGGCTGTTTCGTGAACAAGAAGCGCGTGCTGCCAGAGGAGTTCGTGCGGCTGCACATCGGAGACGTGTTGGTGTTCGGCGAGTCCACACGGCTGTACGCGGTGTGCGGGCCGCCGGAGCTGCTGCCAGCCGAGTATGAGTCGCTGAATCTGGCCAAGTTCCGGGAAAAATTGGGTAAGAAACGAGAATTTTTGGAGAAAAAGAAACAAGAGGAGGATCGAGGAGCATCGTGGGGCTTTGGAGAAGATGCAGAGCAAGAAGAAAGCGATGAAGAGGATCAAGCGAACCCTGCCAAAGAGGAAGAAGGTCTGCCGGAGTATCTTCGAAATGTAAGTGATACGATAAAATTGTGGTGATGTTGTGGTTGCTAATTATTGTTATCTGCTTGTGCAGTTGAAGGAGGACAACGAGCCATACAAGTCGAGTGTGAGCCAGACGCAGGTGAATGAGAGAGACCAGCGACTGTATCAGCAGCTTCAAACTCGGATCCGCAAAATGGAGAACCTTAAATTGGAGAAATCAAGGATTCTAGCGAAGCAGAATCAGTTGGATGGATTATCAGAAGGACAACAACGAACGCTGGAAAGGAACGAGCTCCGTATTGATGCACTGATGAAGGAGATTGAGGATCTGGAAGGACGGATTCACTCCAAAAATGATCAGAGAACGAAGACAACTGGAACTGCTACTGCTGCCAGGAAGAAGCGGAATATCAATGAGGAGCTATACGGATACAGCAGTGATGAAGACGACTTTTATGATCGAACGAAGGCAAACCAACAGAAGATCGCAGCACGAAAACAAAAAGTCATTGGAGTTTCAAGCACTCCGGAGACTACAGTGCTATCGCCTGCCCGAATGCCGAGGGGTGAAGTGCTCACGGCGGAATCCATTCAGAAGAATGTCAAAAAGCTAGAGGAGGAACTTGCAAAGCTTGAGAAGGATTTGGCTGCTGCATCAGCTAGGGCTCCTACGGCAGGGGAAGAGACCAAGAAGGAAGAAGAAGTGGACTCTCTGGACTCTTTCATGGCAGCGACGACGACTCAGCTTCATGCGAGCGACGTGGGTATGCTGACACAACGGAGAGCAGAGATTGAGTCTGAGTTGAAGCGCCAGGGGCATCTTCTGGCTGTAGCAACGCCAGCATTAGCCGCTCTGCCAGTCCAAAAACCAGTGGAGAAATCCAACAAGAGCAGTTCGTCAGTATCTTCGTTAGAGACAGAGTCTCCGGTCCAAGCTCAAGCTCCTTCTGAACGTGAGGAACCGAAGCCTGAAGTTCTGCCAAAGAAACATGATTCAGTGTCCGAGAGCAAGGCTGCAGAGACGACACCTCTTAGTAAACCGAAAGCACGACCGGCAGCTGCTCAGATGCAGAAGAAGACAGAGAATCAAAACTCACCGAAGCGAAGACGTGTTTCCGGTCCAGCAATGGGCCCACCTCGTCAAATGAAGCCTACGAGTGGCCTGTACGAGGACGTCTTAGAGGGAGGTGACCAGGTCTGGGTGCCGCCTACAAACCAAACGGGTGATGGCCGAACGAAGCTGAATGACAAGTACGGATACTAAACAGCAGACTCTACACGGTTTCCCTCCATTCAGTTAGTTATTGCAGTATTGTACTCTGGGTAGCTTACCAGTCTCCGCGGTATCGAGCGCTGCCTAGCAGCTGCTCTTCTCCTTGCTGGGCGGCCATCGTGTTGAAAATGTGCTCCAGTGACGTCTCGCTCACGCCGTACTCACTCACATGCAGCTGCTCTTTGTTCTCTTCTAACAGACCGAAGATCGCATACGGTCGCAACGACTGCTTCGGAACCTGGAACCGGAAGTGGCCGCCTTGGTGTTCAATCAACTGGCTGCCTTGGAATTTGGACTGGAAAAACTCTTGCAGCGCAGAGCCCATGTTCTCCGTATGCCACCAAGCGCAGAAAACGTCAATGGGAATGATGCCAGACGTGTCCAGGTAGCTGTTGAGCACACTTCCGTTGCCTTCGCCGTTCGTAATCTCGTGTGCACGGTTTGGGACTCCAAGAGACGAACACAAGCTGATGACTTGGTCCTCTGAAATGCCAGCACAGTTGCCTCCGAGGATGCGATACACTTCCAGCTGCAACCTTCCCACTGACGAGGTGCTTGGCTCCCGAAGTTTCACTTCCACGATGTAGCCCCGACCAAATTTCTGCTTCAGGTGCTCCACACTTCCAAGACATTTCAGCTTTCCGCTCACTAAAATCCCTACTCGCGTGCAAAGCGCTTCGCACTCCTCCATGCTATGCGTCGTGAGGACCACGCACGATTCCTTCGCTGCGCAGACGTTAGCAATGACGTCCCACATTTTCCTTCGTGAACTCGGGTCCACTCCCGTTGAAGGCTCGTCCAGGAAGATGATGTTCGGAGAACCAATCAAGGCAATGGCTGTAGACAGTTTCCGCTTGTTTCCTCCACTGAGGCCTCGAGTTAACTTTGTGCGATACTCAGTGAGTCCCACCTCTTCAACCTTCTGGTCAACGGCCTTTTGGACACGGTCGCTAGGAATTCCCTTCAATCGAGCGTAAAGCTCCAGCTGTTCTTCAACCGTAAGCAAGTCGTGCAGAGAATCAAACTGGGGGCAGTAGCCAACAACACGGCGGGCTTTATCGCGATCACGAGACAAATCGTAGCCACCCAGAGTCACAAATCCGTTCGTTGGAGCGATCTCGCCCGTCAGAACTTTCATAGTTGTCGACTTTCCAGCGCCGTTAATACCGAGGTACCCGAAGCATTCTCCCTTGGAAATTGAGAGGCACAAATTATCCAGCGCAACTTTCCCGCCATCGCCGTACTTCTGACGTAAATTGCGAATGAACACACTGTCGTTCTGCGTCGGGTACGAACGCTCCACTTTTTGGCGTTCCCTAGCCACATCATCGTCCTCATTGGGAGCCCACTCCGGTCGCTTTTCCGGACGCCACGACAAACTGCGTGTCTCGACGATAAACACCAGTAGCATAAAGATCACAATCTCAACCACTGCATAGGCAACTGGTGCTCCAGCCACATCAAGATCGAAAACGTTGCGGACACAACAAGTCTCGCCGCTGATCGCATCCCAGCATGAAGTGCACGTGTAGTCCGTGCCCAGGCCTTCCCAGAGTCCGAAAAACGATGGAGCGGCAATCGTGTCACTACTGCTCCCGTACAATGCGCTACGACTCAGCTTTCGTGTGGCAATCTCGTAAATGCCATTGTTGAGACTGTAGCCTGGGAAAAGCAGGAAAATCCATCGGAGGTAGTTTCTGTCAAGTGATGACAGAGTCAAGTTGTCGGACGAATTGCCTGGGGTCAAGTCGAAGTCGATGAGCCGGCACAAGAACGAGAAAATACTCAGTAAACCACCCGTGCAGAGAGCAAACACGAGCAGTGACGTCTGGGCCACAGCATGCTTCTTAAACTTGAAGGAGAATAAATACGCCATTGGGATCACAGCCAAAGCATGCGAGCCAACCAGACACACAACCCCCCACACCTCCATCGAACTGGTCAACGTCCGATCAGATAACGGAACCATGATCATGGCAGCAATGACAGTCACCATCATGATCACAATGTCGTGTGTCCACGTTGATAGCCAGTAAGCCGACACGTTGGCGCCGCAAATAAGCTGTAAACTCTTCGCGTTCTGGATGGGGTTCTTCTCGCGGACAACGAACGCCACAATCGCAGCTGGAACAAAAGCGAAAGCCAGCATCACCACGACGGAAGTCAAGAAGGCGTTCAAAGTGGCCTGAAGTTTCGCACCATCCTGATCCAGGCAGTATTTGTTGTAGCACGGCGTAACCGGGTTGGATGACGAGGTTCCATCGCACATATTGCAAGCGTAGTAGGGAGACTCGACATTTGTCTTATCGCAACATGTTGAGGGATTACAATCAATCACGCCAAGGTCGCAGTAGTTGAAAGTGTAGCTGTCGCAAGAACTCGGGACTGAGACCAACGAGAAGTTCGCACTGGAGCACCTGGCTTGGCGAGACGACGATGCAAACTCCGTAGCGTAGTCACTTGTAGTCATAAAACTGGCCACATCGATTTCCGGAAGCGAGACCAAAATGATCAGGAAAAGTAGTGGAATGCAAACAGCATTCAGAAGGTTCTTCTTGTCCCTCTTCGCAATACGCACACGCTTCGTTAGAAGTGCAGTGTATTGGCTCCACAATGTTGCACGATTGGTTATTTCAGACGATATTGGACCCGTCAGAGTACCCCGGGAATTCGCTGAAGTCGCTGACGTTTTACGGATCTGATCCACAGCCTCAACGCCGCAAACAGCGATGCCTATGGCGGCTTCTTCTTCGCGGTCCTGTGAGATGCGTAAGAACACTTCTTCCAATGTGGTAACACTAACCCCATACTGAACTATGCGCAAGCCATGCTTCTCGTCGTCAAGGACTTGCAGCATCGTCGAAAACACACCGGAAGACTTAGACGGAAGCTGGAACACAACCTCAGAGCCGAAGTTGCTCAAACATTTAGCCTCGGGCACAAAGCTGCGCAGAAACGTACCAACCGCCTCCACATTGCACCCAGGAGCCTTAATCATGGTCAAATTGTACCCAGCGCCATACCGATTCTTCAGGAAAAGCGAACTCCCAGCACAGCAAAGCTGCCCATCAGCCATGATGGCAATCCTGTCGCCAAGAATGTCGGCTTCGTCCATGAAGTGAGTCGTGAGTACAATAACGCGGTCGTCGCGGTTCCGCTGAAGCAAGTTCCACGTAAAACGACGAGAGTACGGATCCATCCCAGAGGTAGGCTCATCCAGGAAGACCAGCTTGCTATCTCCCATGAACGCCAAAGCTACGCTCAGCTTGCGCTTCTGCCCTCCAGAGAGATTCCTAGCAGCGACTTTTCTCTTCTCCACCAGCCCAACTTCTCGAATCATACGCTCCACTTCCTCCTTCAGAATGCCATATGGAACGTGTTTCATCGTCCCGAAGAGCAACAAATGCTCCTCCACAGTCAACTCGTTGAAAAGCACATCATGCTGCGGACAAATTCCCATGATCTGGCGAAGTTCGTTAAAGTCTGTGTTAACAGAGCGGCCGTAAAGAGTTGCATCTCCTGACGTAGGCGGAATGAGCCCCGTCAACATCGAAATCGTCGTTGTCTTTCCTGCACCGTTGTGGCCAAGCAAAGCGGAGATCTGACCGGCGTACAAAGTAAGGTTCAGTCCTTGTACAGCTACCTTCATCTCTCCATCGTCTGACGGAAATTCCTTGCGAAGGCCTTGAATCTGAAGGCAAGTTCCCTTGCGTTCCTGTTCTGAAAGCACGGCGTTGACCGGCTCTACAGAAGCTACAAGTCCAGGTCGGTCCTTCATCATCACGATAGATCCGTCCGACGACGTTTGATGTAACAGTCTCATTCCACGTGGTGATGCGAAAGCATAATCCGTCTGAGGTGATGAGGCTGTGCTGGGGGATTCCAGCACTAGAACTTCCTTATCACTGCTATTTCCCTTGGAAGGAATCCAGTAATCCTTCATGAAGAGGAAGTTCCACGGTCTACGAACGCCAAACTCTTGCGGGATCACGTTGTCGAAATACCAGCCTAGAGCAACCAGAATGAACGAGTCCAAAATCAAAAACCAACTCATCGAAAAGGCAGAGGGGACCGTGATAGGAGACTCCACCAATCCCATTGCGTACGCCATCCCTCTGCCCAGCTGTGCGCGGCGCACCAAGTCGTCAATCCCCAACGCAAATGCAGTGGGCGGTGCAAGGGCACCCAGATACTTGGAGGAATTGGGCTTCGACATGACCGAGAAAAATGGGAAGAACAGCACCAGCCACAGCAGCACCGACGCGATAGAGGCAGCTCTGGACTTACTAAAGAACGGTGTGATAAAGTAGCTGAAGCTCACAATGGACAAGCTCAGTGCCCAGAACAGAAACACCAATGTCGCGAACTCAGTCATCGGGAAGACCTGACCATACTTCAGCTCCGCAGCAATGATAAACGCAAGCGGAGTCGCCAAAATTGCCGTTGTGAGACACCAGGAACTCAGCAGCGTGAAGTTGGACAACCCCATGATCTTCATGACCTCTCGGATCCTCGTCTCCTTTTCAATGACCATGGTGGTTGTTGTCGTGGACACAAACTTGATGTAACTAATCAGCAGAAAGAGGCCAATAACGCTCTGCCCACTGCTATAGAACGTCGACATGTTGGTACTCAACGCGCCGTAGTCCGTATACGCCAAAGAGTCCAAGCCAGTACACAGGATTGTATCTGATGTGGTTGCAGCCTCCGACGAGCTTGTGTAATTATCTCCCGTGCCGAAGATCGAGTCCAGGTTGGCAATAAACACCAATGCAAGTGTCAATACAACAGGAAGAAACAGTTCAAAAACAAATGACACGGGTTTGCGTCGCCGGATGATCAGGTTCTTCCAGATGAGGTTGGTCACCTGTCTCCAAGCAGATAACACTGCTTCCCACGTAGCTCTACTTGCCAGTGCCAGTCTGGATTCGACAGCGCCACCTTCGAACGCAGCAGCCCCGCGCTTCTTGGCGTATATCCTGGCTGCGACCATCACAGCAGTGAAGAAGGCTACAATTATGGCTGTACACACGATAAGAGCGGTGTTCTCCGACGAGAGGCCGCACTGCTGGCTCTCCGCCACAGTGTCTTCAATAACAGACTTGCAGTAGTCGATACTGGACGACGACTGCTCACAGCTCATGACTGTGCTGGCTGCCGAGCAGCACGAGCTGGACGCTGACATGGTCGGTTTAGTACACATCAGCGTACAGGAGCCAGAGGCGTCTACAGTTGTAGATCCACTCGCACTCGAGCCAGAGAGCAGCGACGAGATGGTGGTGGACGTGGCGCCCCGGAAAGAGGACGAGTCCAGCTCGAAGAAGCCCGAGTTCATGACGCACAGCGCGTAGTTGTAGTCGTACGTGACGATGGTGGAGAGGCACGTGGTAAGCAACGCCGTGCCATCGGAAGAGGACGAACTGGAGCTGGAGCCGGAAGAGGTTAAAAGCGAAGCAGCAGACGCCGACGCAGCGGACGCCGACGCAGAGGAGGACGTTGTGGTGGTTGTACTAGTTGTAGTAGTCGTGGACGACGGTCCGCCGGCGGGCATCATGGTTGCGGACCCGAATGCGCGCTCACTTTGCTCCTGACAAGAGTGATTGTCAGTGGGTGAGCGGCCTGCCCGATATTGAAGAGTGCGGTTTCAGTGCTGGAGGTTCCGCCGGCCTGGAGAGTTTGGACACCAGCTGTGTCCTACGATAAATTTCGTGACATGAAAGTACAGTACAGCGAATTTCATTCTAACTTTATTAAACGTATATTTGAAAAATTGATCTGAAAGTTTTGGTTAAAAAGCGTAATTTGACCTATGATAATTAATGTTTTTTTATATTTTAATAGAATTTTGATTAAATGAAGTACAGATGAATAACTGTAGTTCGTGTTCCTACAAATCAAGTCAAGGCAACCTACCCAAAAAGCACTGACTGACTTGTTGGCAGTTCGCTAGCGGCTACTAAATACATATACTAACCACCGGCTATCAAGCGGCAGTTAATAGACTGGGAAGTGGCGAAACCGAGTCAACGTGGCGGTTAGTAAATCGGCCCATGTACATGTAACCTGGTTTCGGTGTCTGTTTTTCCTTACTGTTCAGGTCAGTTACCTGACCAGCTACATGTACATGTAGATAGGATGAACTTCAAACCCGGGATTCAGCGCACTATCCAGCACTTTAGAGCTCCGTACATGTAGGATCAACTGTCGATTACGAGACGTTCAAGCGTGGCAAGTGCCAGGTACCATACTGTACATGCACATGCGTGTCCACAAGGTAGACCCCACATGCATTGCAGTCAGTTCTCAACCATTGCTGAGTCAGCAATGGTTCGCGCAGATTGGCATGCACATCCTCGATGTTGCAGTCCGTGAAAACGAATATCCTGCCAACAATGTTGGCCCAACATTAGCGAAACCGCCTCGTCTTTTTTCAATACCGAAAGCTCCCAACACAATGGCGCCTCCAAGGCAAGGCGTCGATCCTTCCGCCCCCGAGCGTATGCTCCGCCGGTAAGGCCAGCTTTCTAATCATATATGCATATTCATGCTCTGCTCTGTCTCCTCTATCTACCAATACCATTTTTATTCTTCAACACTTCGTCATTAACGAGAAAATCGTTTGTTCCTGTAGCCACAAAGAGCTCATGCGGCTGTACTCAGCCTCCACGCGCCGTAGCGCCAGTATCAGCAGCGATACCAGCTCAGTAGCAGCCAACAGTGTCAACCAAGTGTCGCCAAACGATCTGGCGGTGTTAAAGCAGAAGTTCCAGTTCATTCGCGACGACGAGGTCGATGCAGAGCAGGGGGAGACCGACTGGCAGATCCGCATGAGTGTGCGCTACTACCGGCAGCTATTCCGCGAGTACGCGTTAGTTGATCTGTCTCGCTACAAGGAAGGGAAGATTGGGCTCCGCTGGCGCACGGAGATGGAAGTTATCGCTGGAAAAGGACAGTTTTCGTGCGGGAACAAGCGCTGTGATGAACGCGAAGGGCTGCACAGCTACGAGCTGCTGTTCGCGTATGTGGAGCACGAAGAGCGGAAGCGGTGCCTGGTAAAGGTTCGAGCGTGCAGTGAGTGTGCTAAAAAGTTGTTTTACAAAAAGATGATCGAGATGAAGAGGAATCAAAATAAGAGAGAGCAGAAGAAACGACGGCTGGAGAAGGACGGTGCTGGCAAACAAAAGGCAAAACGACGTAGGCAGTCAACGCCACGTTCTAATCCAGACAGCAGTGAAGCTAGCGGTGCAAGTTCTGATGATGGGGATCAAGATACTGATGGGGACATCCACCAGTTATGCTCAAAGATAAACGCTGAGCAGAAAGCTGCATATCCCGTTGCTGCTTCTCGGCAAGCGTCAGAAAAGAGTGATAGCGGGTTTGACGAGCTACTGCCCTGAGGAACACACACATTTCACTTCCGCCGTGGTGATCTCTATTACTCGTAGTCCTTGAGCCAGCCTTTTTCCTTCGCCTCCTTGAACATCTCGGCGATCGCCTCGCGCTCGCCCTGGACAAGATCCGGATGCCAGAAGTCGAACAGCAGTAGCACGCGGTCTCCCTTCGTTCCGTTGTGCCACACCTCGTGGTCAAATGCGTCTACCAAAGTACAACATCAGCATCAAAAATGTATCAATGCAGTATAATTCCTCGTGTCTTACCATCTAGCACAAGCGCCTTGCCTTCTTCCCACTGTCTTGTTTCGTCTCCAACACGAATACCGCAACCTTCGGGCACAAAGAGCGGGAAGTGACAACGCAGCCGGATGTTACACGGAGCCGAATGAGCCTTAATACTCGACTGCAAAAGCAAATACATCGCATCAGAAGCAATTATCTACGCAATCAATTCGTCACAGCTTACCTCTGGCTTCAAGATGGAGAAGAATGCGTAAGCAAAAGGCAGTCCTGCCATGAATCCAGGGATACTCTCGAGAATCTCCACCGTCTTGGGGCATTGCACTGCAAAATCCGCTTGGCGTCGGCCCTGCGTCACATATGAGAGCCAATCCCATTGTCCCTGGTGTAGCTGGTGCTCCTTATCGTAGACTTTGTAATCGCTTGCCTCAGTATCTGAAGCCTCCGTGTTTGTGGCCAGCGCATCGCGCTGCTGCTTGAGCGCCAGGAACTCGTTTGTGATGGTCTCACGATTATCCTCGAGGTGTTTCACCCACTCAAACTTGCTGGTGTCGTGCCATGGGGCGGACTCAAGACCAGGGAAGCAGAAAAGCGTGGGAGACGGCCGCGGCTTCGCTGTCGTGAGGCACAACGCGGAGCGGAGCAGAGCAGCTCGGTGCGTCATTTTGTTGCTTTGTGTGCTCCGTCAAAATGGGATGTTGTTTGAAGGTTGTTCGAGTAAGAAAAGTTGCACGAAGAGAAATCGATGATGATTGGCTATATCAACTTCAACTTCAGCGTAGGAAGATCGCAATCGCAAGGCTCCCCTTACTGCAACGTGCAACTTGCAAGTGAAGCGTCGAGCTTGCCTTTGTTACTTTGATCTACAATCAGGCACTTATGTGCGGTGGAAGCTGGAAGTTGTGGTGTCGATAGAGCAGGCAAGTTGCGCACTGAACCGACCTGTGCCGGTTATCACTTCCGACATCGCTCCAAAGACCAGCTCCTGGTGTTTAACTGGATTCCAATGGACCGGCTGTCTCTTCCGATTCACGAGACGTGCTTCATTATCTGATGTACTGCAGCAAGAATGAACCAACCTTCGATCAGGTTTGCATGACGATGAGAGCGACCGAGGAGCTCAAAAGCGTCGGAAAACCTTAAAAACAGCAGCAGTACTCAGTCCGACCCTAGTGCTTCAGCTCTTCTTATACATGCAAAGATCGATGCAAAGCTGCCGAAGTGGCAAATAAGACGCACCATCACGGCGAACAATACACCCTGCATCCCCAGCTGCGTCAAATCCGTTTTGAAACCTCTCAATACATGTCAACTACGCAAGAGTAATGGTGGTGGCATTGCTGTCCAAGCATCAAGAAGCCCGTACTGAGCCCAAGCTGCTTCTTGCGAAACCGCGTGTATAGAGTAACTCTATCAGAGTTGCCGTTGTTGCATTTTCATGCTTCCGAGAACCTCACGATGCGAATCTTCCTACCTACGACGACCGAAATGGCCATTAAGGTGGCGACCGACCAAAGTCGCTATGGGCCACGTCGACTCGACGACGTAAGACCCGCGTGCGTCATCTTGCCAGCGCTCGAATGGCGTTGCCTATCCTATCTCGCGCCACGACGAACAAGTAGTCGGCTTGAACCTGGCTTCAAGCATAACTACCAATAGTCAATACGACCTTTCGCAGTGATACGCGTTGTTGCAAAAGAAGAATAGGCTATTCAATAGCCGTCTCCTTCCTGCGCTTCTGCTCATTTGACTTCTGTCCTGGAGGCAGAGAGAACAGAGAGAGAGAAAGAGAGAGAAATAAAGTCATGAGCAGACGAAGGGACGGGGACGAGAACGAAGACGCCAACGTCGTGACCAGCGACGACGATGATCTCCTGGACGAAATGTTCACGGAGCGGAGCGAGAAAGATGACGCTCTCACGCTCTGGAGCGCACGAAATGAGGGCGAAAACGCCTCCAAAACGGGGTCCTCAAGCCCTGATACCCCAGAAAACAGGTCCACAATGGGGTCCTCACACTCCGATATCCCAAGCGCCAGCAGTGCCGCTGATCGCTTGCCTGTTCTAGCGAGAGCCAGCAGTCAAGGCGCGTACTTCGATGAGCATTTCCGTAGTTTGGATCCGGATCATACAGTGGGGAGGACTCGCGTCCCGTGGCACTCAAAGAGCGTCTCGGACTTAAGAGATGCCGACTCGAAGCCTACACGTATCGTCGCGTTCGACGTCGGTGGCAAACTCTTCCGTTGTAAAGAGAGTTTGATAGCCACGTACCCTTTAAAGAGACTCAACCAGATCATCACGTGCGGGTGCGGCAAGATCAGCTGTCTGGACGACGCCTTCTTCATCGACCGGAACCCGCAGCACTTCGAGATGATTTTGGACTGGTATCGTACGGGGAAACTCGTGCGGCAACGCAACGTGGACGAGGAAGCGTTCAAGGACGATGCCATTTACTTTGATTTGTATGAGGAGTTGTTCCCAACGACCCCAGCTGGAGAACCGCCTCAGTCATGGCCAACTACTAAAGCTTTTCCTGGTCTGCCAGTACGTCGACGATCTGTCAATGATGTGGACTTGGGCCGCACGAAACGTGTCAGTATGTTCGCGAATATGCCCACTCCACCCGGTAGCGTTCAATCAAAGAAGGTAGAAGCTCCTACCAAGACGGAAGATGAGAAACCACAAGACGTAGGGCTTCCTACAGCAACAGATGACGGCCCTTTGCGGTTTTTCCGGCGTGAGAGACGCGTTTTGACGCCCGTTAGCATCCCTTTGGTGTTTAAGATCCGTGCACTGGAGCAGTTGCTGGTAGAAAGCGTCAAGGGAAGAGGAAAACTCATGGTTCGAGTTTGCGACGCCACGGGAATGCAGTCAGTGGACGTGCCGGAAGCCGTACTATTCGACAGTCATTCCCGATTCTACCTCAAAGGCGGACGTGCACAGCTTCAACACAACGCGCTACTTCCAGGAGACCACGTGTATACGTTTTGGATGGAGGAGAATGCCAATGGCTCAGGTGTTCAAACGTCGGCCCCTTTACAGCTCGATATCGACTTCAAACTCATCTTCACGTTCGAAGCCAGCGACCGGGTGACTCCTTCAATGGAAGCGGAATTATCGCGCGCAACGTCGGAAAGCAATGATCCAATTCAGGCGTTAACTCCTGAACAAGCTCCACATTCAAACGGGAAGACGAACGAGTTCTCCCCGTGTCTATTCATGCCTCCATCACAAGTGAAGCGCAATCCTGATGCTACGGACGACACCAACAAGAAACCAAAGCAGTTGTCGCCTTTGCCGACGAAGAAGAATGGACTCAAGCGTGGGAATCAGCAGCTGGAAGCGTCTTCGTCTCCAATCCGACGTGTAGGCGCTGCGATCGTGCGTGGCGGCCAAGTACCGCATCCTCGACCTTCAGAGGGCAAGATCACAGTCTACCGACCGGATAAACTGGAGCTGGACCCAGCCAGCGAAAGTCCTACCAGTAAGCGGTCCGACAGAAGGATCCTGAGTCACACAGGGAACACAACGTATCACGAGATGCAGCCGCGTCTATTTAGATGAGTAACTTGTACAGCGGGAACAAAGTCTAACGTTTAATCCGACTCTACCTAGTTGTCTACACGCCTTGAGGCAGCAGAGACGTGAGTAGCCTCTCCATTTGGCTCAGACTAGCGGCAGACAAACACATTCCGTCGCCGCCAGAGCTGCTGCACACGTCCTGCAGTAGCTCCAGCATGCCTAAGTACTCCTGGAACTCTTGGATCGTCCACGAAGGCTCGTCATCTTTCTCTCGACCGAGTGCAGACACGCAAGTGGGGCTCAAAGTAGTGCTCCGACCCCCCGACACTTTGCAGATAATAGGCGACCGGATACTCACCACATCTTCATCTTCATTGTCGCCGAAGTGAGGGCGGCAAGGTTTCCCTATCGACTCGAAACCGTCGTACTTGACCATCGGTTCGTCCGAAATACCGTCGAAACGGAGCTGGTTCCCACTGCATCCACCTTCGTTTCCTGGACGCTTCGTGTCTTGCTGGGTCTCGTCCTGGTCGACTTCGGGACGGTCGTGGTGGAGCTTTTCCGCTTTGACTGGGGCAGGAGGAGGCGCAGCTTTGTTGTTGGACTGTGCGAGGAGCTCTTGAGAGGTTTCTACCGGTAGTTGGTTCATGGTTGGGGCAGAGCTAGAGCTTTCCGGGTCGATAGCAGATTGCAGAGTGCATGAGCTCGGCAAAGTCGCGCGTGGTAGGGCCCTTCCTCTCTCTATTTCGGGACCGGACAGCTCTGAGCCGGCACTTGTGAGTCGAAAAATAAATGCAAGAAAGGCGGGATGGCCATTTCAGCCTTAAAAAGTTAAATGAGCTCACCGAAAGATCGCTAGGTACATGTACGCGAGTTCCGCACGGGTTCGTCTGGATGTGGCGCCAGTAAAGCTGCCAAGACGGTGGAACCCCCTGTACGGTGCGGTGTGTCGACTGCAGCCACCTTGATAATACAATCAATATTATTGTAGCCGCAGTTGACCACACCGTTCTGGGATTGAGACTCGAACGTGAGACTAAGAAAGGCTCTGGCTGTTGCGAGCATTGTTACTTTTGTGAAGTTACCAGTGGCACGAGTGTGGCGATTGTACAACCACAGCCACTATTAGCGTCGGTTATCAGTCTGCGAGCCATTTGCTGGTCGTCGGCGTCCTTGATTGCCATGCTCTGGAACTGAATATACCGCAGGCATCCTCCGTGTCGAATGTGTTCTGTTAGCCTTATTCCAACCCGAACGGGTAAAGTCTATAGCAAAAAGCGATACAGCACGCCACGCTACCAAACCGTTACGCTCTTCGTGCGCCATACAGCGACATACTTGTAAATCACCCAGTGATCCTGTCACAGCATTGCTGTGGCGTCGCCTTCCTGTCGTCTTCTGCTACAACACAAAAGGTCTCGGTGTCAGGGAATCAGTTCCGCTGTACTTCTAAAGAGACTCCTTCGCTTCAATAGTCTCCTTCGCTTCAATCGCTATGAGATTGTTAGTGACTTGAATGGCGCCCATTGCGTGAGTCGGTCAAGTGTCGCCACCTTGGTCGAACCTGCTCGGAACGCGGCCAAGGGATGCAGCAACCTTCGCCGACGCTTCAGAGGCATTCGGTGATCTTAGCGCCTTATCCGACTCGGATTCCTATCCCCACAGCTCAGCACTGCTGGGCCAACAGTTCGCTGAGGCTTCATCTCGCACCTTAAGTCGATGGTCTGCCCAGGGGTGAACGGGTCTGGGAACCGAATGCGCTTGGCGTGCAGGTACAACCGATCAGCTGGACGTCCGCCGTACTTGACATCGCCAACAATCGCCACCCCTAACTCTTGAGCACAATGAACTCGGAGCTGATGTTTGCGTCCGGTGCGAGGCTGGAGTTGCAGCCACACTCCAGTACGATCCTCTGTCCACACGCGCTCCACAAGTGTACAGGCCGGTTTGCCATCCACCTGAAGCTTGAGTTCGCGTCCTTCAAGCTGCTTCAGCCTCGAATAACTCTCCTCCATTGCCTTTGGCCCCGCCACACACGCGGTGTAAGTCTTGTGTACAGCTCCATTTCTCATCAGCTCGGAGAATTTTGCTGCTGCGAGTCGGGAGCGAGCCAGAACCAAAACACCCGACGTCTCTTTATCCAGTCGATGCACCAGCCTCAGCTCCTCAGAATCTTCACCTGCTCCCAATACCTGAGCAATAGACGGCAAGTACCGTGCTAATGACTCTTTTAATGCCGAACCGTCCTGCACTGCCAGTCCGTTTGGCTTGTTCAGCACCACAAAATGCTCGTCCTGGTACACGACGCGCTGTATCAGCAGTTGAAGTCGCTTCTTGTCCACACTTGGCGTCTGTTTTGCCTCTTCGTGTTCTAACTGCTGCACTATCAATGGCTGAAGTTTGGATCGGAACAAATGGGCATCAATGGCCACAACAGAGCCTTCGAGCAATTGGGAATTGGCACGAGCTGGCTGCAGACTCGACACTGCATCAACTTGAAATCGGATCTTGCGCTTCCGTAATTGCATCTGTAGGAAGCTATGCGGTAGTGAAGGGAACTGGCGACGTAGCCAGCGGTCGAGACGCAGCTCTTGATCCGAAGCGCGCACAACGTGCCGCATCCAGCGTAGCTCCTCGCTCCACATTCGTCTTCCAATATATTTATTTACCGAGTTATACAAAATATACAATTGTGGAGCATTTTATGCGTTTTCTTGGCGCAAGAACATTTCCTCATTCTCGATTTTTCAGCCATACAGCATAACGGCAGCTTTCATGACGACGAATCGCAGTCGCCATCACTTGACCATCGCGGACAAGAACCGGCTCCGACGCCACCACCGCCAGCACCCAGAGCTCACACAGGAGCAGCTGCGTGAATGGGCCTACGCGGCGTTCGGCCAGTGGGTGGCGCGCTCCACAGTGGGCCACATCGTGCGTGCGCCGGAAGAAGCGAGCGCGAATCCGGAAGCCACGCGCTTCCAGAGCGGTCGGTTTCCGGACATGGAAGAGGAACTATACGCGTATATTGTGGCTAGGGCCACTCAAATGGGTGTGGACATCAAGCGGCTAGATGGCAACAGCGGCACTAGCAGTGTACTAAGCGACTCGGAGCTCTGGACGAAAGCCAATGAGATCCTCAAGCGGACAAGGGGAAGCGACGAGAGCGTGTCAGTGGCTTGGGTGCATCGCTTTAAGAAGCGCCATGGGCTGCATCGCTCACAGTTAAAGAGAACTGCGGAGATGGATACAGTTGTAGAGCAGGTTGAGAATGCTGTACAAGAAGGAACAGAACCCGCCAGGAAGAGAATTGCTACTGATAGTGGCAATCGCTCGCATTTTGTGTCCTCGGACGACGTTTTGCTGCTGACTCATGTGCTGACTGTCAAGCCCTGGGGGTTCCCGTACGTGATGGACGGATGGCAGCAAGTGATGGAGCGACTGAGGACGGAGGAGAATTTCCGGCTGGACAAGACGGCAGGCGCGTGCCAAGCGAGAGTGAATCTGCTGCTTGGCCACTTGAAATTAGGCAACACCACAGCGTTACGGAAGTCAGGGACGGAGGAGGAATTCAACAGGAAATGCGCGTTGATCGCCGAGGTGGCGGCACAGGTTGACGCGTTCGAGAGCTCGAACGGGAACAACTCTCCAGCTGCAGCAGCGGTGGCACCTCCTGTGCAACAAGAAGCTGCTACGCTCGGTAATGGAGTGCTGGATCTGGCACAGGAGAGAGAGCGGATGGCTCAACGTCGTCTGGAGCTCATGGAGCGCAAGATGGAGCGTGAACTGGCTGCGCAGAAGCGCCATTCAGAAGAGCAAGTAGCGCGTCTCGAGAAGCTCCACAGAGAGCAGCAACAGATTCAACAAGAGCAGCACGCACAACTGCTGAATACCATCCAGCAACAACAGGCGATGATGCTCGAGCTGATCAAGTCGCTGGCCCCTACCGGTAGCCAAGGTGAAGAGATGTAAAGACAAGCCTATTCCAAGTACAAGGCATCATGCTGTGCATATATTAGTCCATGACACGTCTATCCTACGCGGACTGCAGCTTGGCCTGGTGGTCGGAACGTCCGCGCTTGACGCATTCCTGGAATCGACGCTTGAGCAGTTTATCGTCAGGGGCGAGTTGCATGGCCGCCCACATAGCGCACGCAGCCTCTTCGTAGAGTCCTAGAGCTTCCAGACACTGGCCCTCGCGGAAAAGCGCCTTGGGCCATTCAGGACGCAGCTTCTTCGACACACGCACGTCGTGCAGCGCCTGCTTGGCGTCGCCGGCTCCCAGGTGAGCTGCGCACCGGTTGCTGTAAAGCACAGCGTCAGCTGGCGTGATAGCGATCGCCTTCGAGTAGAGGTCGACAGCCAGCACGTAGTCCTTGGCCAGGTACGCCTTGTTGCCGTCATTCTTAAACTTGGTAGCTTCCGCCTTCTGCTCTTCAGTTGCCTCCACCGCTTCTGGAACGGCAATGTCCTCCTCCCTCTCGATCTCCGCGAGCTTCTTCTGGTTCTCCGCCTCCAGCTTTTCCTCCGCTGTCTGAGGTTCGTCAACTGCAGCGGGGGCAGCCGGCGTCTTGTTCTTCGCAGCGTTTTCGTAGTACGCGTCCAATTTGACCTTCTCCTCCGCCATCAGCTTGTCCAGATCGGCGTCTTCGAACCCCTTAGTAATGGGCTTCAGCAGGTTCACGATCTCGTGGTGCCCCATGCCGGCAGCAAGCTGAAGGGGTGTAGCACCAGCGTCCGACTTCAGATTCGCCACTTCCTTTGTGTCCTCTGCACGGCAGTTTAGGAACTCCTGCACCACCTCAGTAAACCCAGTCTCAGCGGCCATGTGCAATGCCGTGAGGTTCCCTTCCATCGTCAAAGCCAGCGAAGCGCCTCCCTCCAGTAGTTCCTTCACCACAACAGGCTTGTTCATGAGGCAAGCCAGCATCAAGGGGGTCACACCACCAGCGTTCGTTACATCTGCCTTAGCGCCAAGACGCAGAAGCTCCGCCACCGTCTTCTCGCGGTTCTCACTCACAGCAAAGTGCATGGCTGTGCCATTCTTGGTAGTAGCTTCCAGCTGGGCCTTCAGCTCCACCAGCAGCTTCACCGTTCGGATGGATCCGTTGGCCGCAGCCTCGTGCAAAGCCGTCGTGCCGTTGTTCATGGCCGTGTTCGGGTCGGAAAAGTAGGCTAGCAGCAGCTTTACAGCCGCGAATTCGTTCTCCTTAGCTGCATACAGCAGCGGTGTGGCTCCTTCCTCGTCCACGCTCTCGACACACTCGGGAGCGCGTTCCAGGATGAAGCTGATGACCTTCCGACGTCCTTTAGCCGCCGCGAAGTGCAGTGCCGTGCGCTTGTGCGCGTCCTTGAAGTCCATGAGCGCCTCCTTAACGTCGGTCACACCCATCACCTGCAGGGACTCGATGGTCTTCTTTAATTGCTCCAGATCGCCATCTACAAAATATCACGAGAGCAAATGAAACGTTAAATTTGTTTGCTTCAATAATGACAATAGACACGTGGGTTCCACGCACTTTCAGCGCTGGAGAGCAGCTCGCCCACCACCTTCTTCTGCTTCTGGTACTCGGACGCGCCCTCCTCCTTCTCCTTCGCGAGCTTCTCCGCCGTATTCGCCGCCATGATCCTCTGGTCTCTCTAAATGCTTGCCAGTCAAAGTGATGGCTCCAGTCTACTGTCGAATTTCAACCAATGAAAAGGACCCCTTGTAAAAGAATATGACGAATAAAAGGAAAAAACATCTTCAACGTGAACAGCCAATCACAGAGGAGATCTTTCTTACTAACATGGGGGATATTTAACACAATTCAATAGCGCTAGTCTTTCTTGGACTGAGCTGCCACGGACTTAATGAGGTCCAGCATCGTCGCTTGTTGCTGCTGGATGGTGGCCAGTAGCTGTGCGTGTTGATTCTGCTGAGCCTCAAGCTGTGCTCGTTGCAGTCGCTCCAGCTGCCGCACCTGCTCGTCAGCGTATCGCCGCTGCTCTGCCAATTCGCGCTCCATTTTCGTCTCGAGCAGTTCCAGTCGGCGCTGGCCATCACGATCCGCTTCTCCAGTCGCTTCTTTAACAGCAATCGCAGCAGCGACTTTCCCCACTCTGGCGACGGCAGCTTCGTGTTGCGTGACGTTGCAAGGCGGGGCTGGGTCGCCTCTGCGCTTGCGTAGGTCTTCCTGGAACTCCTCGAAAGCTGTTTGTTTGGCCTGCACGTCGACCAGAAGCTCCCGCTTGCGCTCGTATTCCTCCAATGTACCAGATTTACGCAACGCTGCAACGTTTCCAGCACGTAAATGGTCCAGTAGCAGCAGCATACGCGCTTGACAAGCACCTGCAGTTTTCTCCAGATTGAAGTCGCTATGTTCACGTAACTGCTCACACACTTCCTGCCAGCCATCCATCAGTTGCGGATACGCCCACGGTTTGGTGACCAATACTTGAGTCAGTAGCAGGATGTCATCCACCGATACAAACTGCTTCCTGCCTGGTGTCGCTCTCGAAGCCACTGCAGCTTTCTTCGATGGTGCAATTAACGACAGATCCGGTTCATCCACCTCCAGTCTTCGTTTATCTCCTACAGCAGAGCTCTCGTCAAATGTCACTGGCACAGTCTCCGCCATGGCCTCAAGTCCAAGGTCTTGAGCCATTGCAGGTGTCTTCCCTGCTTTTTGAGACCGATGCAGACCGTGACGCTTCTTGAATCGCTGCACCCAGCCTAAAGACACCGACTGAGTGGGGCCTCTAGTGCGCATCAGGATCTCATTGGCCTTGGTCCACAATAAACCTTCACTCATAATTGCCTGCTCGCTATGCAGCGATTCCTCGTCGTTCTCCTCGCGTTTACTCATGACGAACGCGTATAGTTCGGCCTCCATCTCCGGATAGCGGCCGCTCTGTATACGTTTGGCGGTGGGGTTGGCGCAGACCTCCTCGGGTTGGCTGGCGATTTTGCCGATAGTGGAGCGCCCGATCCACTTGCCAAAGCGCGCGTGGACCCATTCTCGTAGCTGCTCCTGCGTCAAGTCTGGACGCTCGCGGTGGTACGCGCGCAGTTGGTTCTTCTCGTGGATGGTCAAGTGGTGACGCGCAACCGCCATAGATGCTCTTACTCTCTTACGCTCTTACAACAAAAATGGACGGAAAAGAAGAATTTGCTCTTTAAGTTGCGGGAAATCGGTTGCAATAGACGATCTACTGCAACCGTACCGGTAACTGTCTTTTAATACGGTATACGAACATTTGACGCTTAACTGTAACTTGAATATAGCGACAGTGAAAGGTCACATTCTTATAAAATGGAGACTGATGAAGACGAGCACTATGCGCACATTTATCAACGCCGTAAGACTCGTTTCCAACAATTACAGCAAGATCGAGATGTTTCCAGAGACCGTTTGTTTATTCTCAGCGATGGGAAACCTTGGGAAGTGTTTAGCAATGGCTACAGTGTCAATGGAAGACTTCACCGCCGAAAGCTGGTCTTCGAGCGCACTGGGAGCTTCCCGATGCTCCACCAAGCGTGTATTTCAGGGGATAAAGACCTTGTAACCTCCATTCTAAACTCTCCTGGTGTTTGCGTGTTAGAGCGAGACGCATGTGGACGAATTGCACTGCATCATGCAATTATTAACGAGAAAGTGAAGATTGCCAAGCGATTGCTGCGACGTCGAGATGCCAAACTACAAGCTCATGTTCGTGATAATTCCAGTCGAACTGCTCTTCATTATGCACTGGAGAAGATGGAGCTTTTAGCTCGACATGGAAAGGGGCGGAGCACGGCAGAGTTGAGAGCGGAGAACAAGCGATACCGTCAACTGTGGGAAATGGCTGATAAAATGCTCGAGATGTTCAGTAGAAAAGTATTGGAAGGTGGAGGTGATGGAGAGAGTATTAAGGAACTGGATATGCGTTGTCGTGGGGATTTATGGGACGTTTGTCGCTCTGGGGACTTCGAGCGATTGGAGAGAATTGTCAAGATTTTCGGCTGCTCGAAGGATCAATGGCATTTAAGCGAGTTGAAGCGGACTCTGTTGCATGAAGCGTGTGAGAACCGACAGCTGCAAGTTATTTATTTTTTGCTATCCACCGTAGAAATACCGGTTCAAAGGCAAGATTCTTCTAACTGTACAGCGTTGCACTGCGCTGCTCGGAGAGGGTATTTTGACGTTTGCCGGATGCTGCTCGGTAAATTCACATCCTACGGTGGGAAAGAAGATCTAGAGAACGAAAACGTGGACGATTTCATCCTTCTCCAAGACAAATGTGGCAGAACCGCGTTACACTGGAGTTTGGCTGGATTTGGCGACTCAAGCGCGAGATTTCAAATCGCTATGCTTTTAGCAACGTCCTGCCCTTCAGCTCTACACGTTTGCGATCAATACGGTGTATCCCCACTCTATCTTGCTATTTGGAGAGGAGATATACAGCTGGTCCAAGTTTTTATGCGCTTAGGTGCTAGTGTCTGTGCGTTATCCAGTGCTGCTCCACCAAGTTATCAAGAATATCCGGGAAAAGCGTCCTGGGCGCCGTGCGGTATTATTTTTCAGCGCCGTGAGCTTCGAAATATCGAGAAACTCGCGTCCGTACAAACCCGTGACCACAAAATCAATAAACCTTCACCCGGTAAAAGAAAAATACCGGACTGGGCGAACATCCAGCATCCAGTTGAGACGTTATGGTATTGGGCACGGCAAACGAGTAAAACTCCATCCAACGTAATGATAAGAGAAACAAAAAGTGAGGAAGACGAACCCAATAACAGCGAAGAAGATCTGGGGTGCAGGAAATACGGAGGAAGCTGCTGCCGCTGCCAGAGTGTTTCTGCTAATGGCTCGACCAAGTCTACACTTTCCGCTTCGACTCAGTTGTCGCCACTGCTGTTGGCTTTACGTACGTGTGCTCTCGAACTCGACAGTGGCTTAATGTCAACCCGAGTTGAAATCGTGAAGCTTCTTCTCTCGAACGGCGCGTGTACTGATGATAATCTATCGGCATTAAACGAGGGTCTCCGATCGTCTCTCCGATGCCCGCAATTAATTCCACTGCTGCGTCGGTATGGGGCTGAAAAGATCAGCATTTCCAATATTTCGCAGTGGTGTATCGCTGCATCTCAAAGGGATCCAAAGCAGGTCGAGGCTGTGTTGCTGCAACTGCTTGATCTGGACATTATCCAAAACAGTTCCGAGTTCTTGACGATACTCTTTTGCCACAAGTATTTTACGCTAATTTGCCAACTGTGGTCACAAAAGGCGCGGAAAAATCCCCCTCACGAGGTCGGGAATTGGTCTCAAGGTGGAGCACCGTGGAAATGTATTCGCGACACGCTGGTGTCTTGGAGCGAAACGAGAAAAAAACCTATTGGAGTGGGGGTTCTCGATATTAAACACCTGAGGTTTTTGTGCAATTTGACCGGGTCAAGTTCAGATATTCCCTTTGAGAAGGATAACCTTCATGCATGGGATCTTTTCGAGTACTGTGTGGACTCAATTCTTCATCAACGACGTGATATGAACTCGAGCCGAAGTGAAGAGCTGGGACAGACTTTGCTGCTTTGCATTCAGCTATTGAAATATTGGCAACGTGATGAATTGATCAAGACTAAAATTGCGTGTTGGCTGGAACCTTCAATAGTACGAGGATACTTTGACTGCGCCTTGGTGATACTCGAAACATTGCATCGATTGGACAGCACCAGCAACTTACTGGATACAGTGTTTGAGGCGTATTCTGCCGCCTTAGGTACTCGAGCACGCTTGGGAGACGATCAATTCCGTCATCATCGAGAATTTCTGATTTTGTGCGCTGAAAATCTCCTAAAAAGTGATTTTACAATTGGTGAAGGCCAGACACGGAAGAAAGTTGCATCTGCTCGCTCAATTATACACATGTGCGCTGCCAATTTGCCGCTGTCTCTTGTTGTAACCTGTTTCGATATAGTATTCCCCACTGAAAGTAGTCATTCCGATGTACTTTCAGCGATGAAAACCACAAAAGTGGGAGGGAAAACAGCGTTTCAATGGATAATTTCCCACGATAGATGCGACGTCATGCTGTGGCTGCTACAGTTCTTTCCGGCTGGGGGCGAACGTGGATTTTGTTGGGCAGAGTTTGTTGCTGCTTCTATAAGCAACCCCCGTACAAGTTTGGGAGAAATCCGATTTTCAGTTTACCACGAACATGTTCAAAGTCATCTCGCGCGTGATGAACGCGAGGAATTGCTGCTTAATTTGGTGGCAAAGTGTGCTATTCCGACGGACTCCCTTGACATTTTCACGAACTTGTTGGAGATGTTAGATTCGGAATGTTCCGAGCCTTATTGTAAGCAGAATTCATTGGTCTTTCTTCGTTCGATCGTGCGTTGGAATGCAGTTCGGATCGCGGAATTCTGCCTCTCCGAGCAATTCTGCGACCAAATAAACTGGCAGGCGCTTCTGCACGAGAGCGGCGAATGTAGTCCACTAGAATTATGTCGATTGCTTGGGCACAACTACCTGTATAAACTTTTGTCTTCCCGAGTTCTACCAACATTTCCAGACACGAAAACCGAAGAGAAGACTGAAGTATTGAGCACTGGATCAGGAGGTAATAGTACTGGTGAAGCTGTCGGCTATGGTACGCTTCGAACTATCCTTGAGCTCAATGGAGAAACAAAGGAGCTATCGCAGGAAACTTTCCTAGGATATCAGCGTTATCCTGAAATTCCAGACCCGTGGGTGTCTGCAGTGGCTCAGAACCAGGTATCTCACCTGCAAGCTTTATCTCTATCTCGTTCCCCCGAATCTACACGTTCATTAGTCCTCGCAGCCATCAAAGCTGCTTCATTAGACGCTTTAAAGTGGATAATGAACTCTTCCACCCCCATTTCGAAGCACTTATCAGACGAAGAAGCCATCGAATGCCTATATGCTGCAGCTAAACACCCAGGTACCGTGTATGCTGCCACGACGTTATTGCTGCTGGAAAATGAGCTGAATCCAGGGCGTTTATCCGGAGACGGAATGGGAATTCCACTACTACACCGTGCTGCTTGTTTCTCAAATGTTGCGTTAGCTTGTCGAATTATGACAATACTACTGGCAAGGTCGGATTGCGACGTGAATGTCCTGGATGCCTTTGGAAACACGGCTGTGTCGTACGCACTAGCAAGCGGTTGTATCCATAACGCGTGTTTCCTCATCCAGAACGCCAAGTGTCGACTGGAAGCAGAGTACGAGGGTCAGTCCAGCTTCTACTACGTGCTCCATCTCGCTCCATCCTTCTCTTGGCGGTTACTACTCCGTGAATTGTTAGTCAGACGCGATCGCGCTTTCCTCCATTGTGACGCGGAGGACAGAACCTGCGGGTGCAAAGGATACGAAGGAGGAGGAGAAAGTTTATGTGGCTTTTGTGACCATGGCTACAGCAGCCATCACCTCGTGCCTCTTCCTTCATGGTTTCGAGACCAGTACGACACGTATCTAAACGCTCCCAAGAAACGCTTCCGTTCCCGTTCGGATGAAGGTGACGACAGTGATATTGAAGCGTCCCAACTAAATCCAACGGACGAAGGGATCCCCAGTGACGAAGATGAGGAAATAGTACTCGAAAACACCCGCGGACGACTCAACGTCGAGCTCTTGAGACGAATAACGGTACTCAGATATGGCGACATCCTTCACGCTAACGGACTACCTACTGTTGCAATTGAGCAAGAGCACGTAGCTGAAGAAAGAGCCAGTGATAGTAACTGCAGTCCATCGCAGAACCCGATTGAAATACCGGCAAAGGAAGAGGTATCAACGGTGGAGTTTAGTACTGGAGATCAACTAGATGATCGATGCGTTGGCTTCAACGTCCTCGCTGCAAATCGCAAGGATGCGAACTGCAGGAGGTTTACAGGCGCGTGGTGGTTACGCCAAGAGCTTGGGATGGTTCACTCTCCGCGTTGTCTTTGTCAAGCGTCACGTTTCGCGGTACGTCCGAGTCAGCTTGCTCATGTTGCAGTGTGTCGATGGCTGCGGCGCATGGCGATCCACATGCAGCAGGCAAGAGATACACCACCGTCTGACATTGTAACGGAGAGCTTGATCGTTGCGCTGGCTTCCGTTCAACCGGCCTTCGAGCACTGGCGTGTCGTTGTGAAGCGATCGCCACTTGAAGCCGTTCCTAGGCCGTTGCCAAGATCTCGGAGCAGTCTGCTGTTCCACTGGAGATACGGGCAAGTGTTTGTGGCCTTTCAACGCTGGAAAAACCACAGGACGACCACGGAGGTCGCTCACCACCGTTTAGCAAGTCGATTAGAGCTCGTCGCTGCTGAAATGCGTCGGAACCGACTGAAAACGCTGCAGATTCGACAGCAACAGCTTGAATCGTCTATAAGAGACCTCTTGTGAGGATTTTTTTTTGACAAAACGGAGGTTGTTCGTTATTTCCTCAACTCAGCACTTAATTTACTACATGTAGCACTACGCCCTAAAGATCCATCTCAAACACTGTGTCTCCATCGTGGTGCACGTGCTCGTTTTCCTCTGGCCCTTCCGAGTCTCCATCCTCGTTCACTGTGTCTGCTGTAGAAGTGAGAGACGACGCAGATCTGTACTTGAGCAGACACGTCCTCCCTTCGCTGTTGGCACGAGCTCTTGAAGTTTCTTTCAGCGTCTCAAACGACTCGCGAGACTCGAACGACAGCTTGTAGTTCCAGAACTCGTCCCAAAGCCTCGCCTCGCACTGCGCCTTGTTCAGGTTGGCGTCCACGCCGTGCGTCATGAGCTGTCCCAGTCCTCCGGCCGCACTATAGCGACGTTGAGCTTCATGCTGAGGGATCGGCACTGGAGGGGAGCAGGGCATCGGCGGTTGCCCATTGGTGAAGGACGCAGCTCTGCGTACGAGTCTCTGCTGGCGGTACAGCCAATACGCGTTCTGCTCCTCCTCTTCCTCGGGTGAGATCATCTTCGGCAGCGGTTCCACCACGAACGAAGGCGGTACGAGCCCCATCTTCTTGAGCTCCTGCTTCTCGAGCTGCACGGCCTGCTTCAAGTCCATCTGGAGCCCGTGGCTCAAGCCACGCATGGGCTTGGCTGGGCGGCTATCAATGCTCGTGCTGCGCTGTAAGGGCGGGCGGGCCGCCGAACGCGTAGGGATCTGCACGATGGAGCTGGTGACCATGTTTGATCGTCACAATCTCCAGTTGAAAGCTTCAAGTGGTTTGGAAGAGCAGCAGCTTGGGCAATAGATTGAGGGGATAACAGTTCCTCGCTGAGGTGCGTTTCGATGTGAGCGCTAGCGTGCCGTTCAGATTCTGAGAGCTCAGGGCGAGCGTCAGTCCCTTGACCGCTTCTTTTTTATTGCGGCTGTTCGCGTGTCTTTTTCGTGTGGCATAGTGAAACCTAGTCAACATTTGCGTTTTCGCGGAAAAACCAAAGGCCCATAGTCAAACCAAGTGGCGGAAGACTTCCAGAACGTGGATGTGCCGGTTCAACTTCCCCAAGCAGCATCGGCTTCAAAAGGACGATGCGTCGTCCAGAATCCATTTTGAAGCCGAGGAGAATTATACGGTAATGCACCTACAGCAAATTTGTATCTGCAGACTTACTGCGCGAGTTGTCTGTATCCTAGACAAGAACTCGCGCATTTTCGACCTCCTCAAATACTGCGATATCTAAAAGAATTGAGAAGAGGCGCAGTTTCGCGAACGCTGATTGGCTTGTAGTTTTGCGAAAAGTCTCAGGAAAAGCAGCTTCAAGGTGGTGTTTAAAACACTGTTTTTGCGTCACACTAAGTACTGTAGTGTCACTAACGCGCCACCTTCAGTCAACTTCAGCACGTAATTCACCATTTGTTGCCTGCTAAGCTTCAGTGTGTCGCCTCGACGATGAAGCTGCAGTATATATGTTTCCAGCACGAAGCCGGTCTATTAGAAGGCTAAATTAGCGGCTAATGCCACCCGAGGTGGGTGCTTTGAGGTATCAGAGTCTGATAATCAGACTGCTGACGACCGTGTCAAAAAGCAAAAATGTTCGTTAAAAACTTGCAGATTGACAACACCTGGCGTCGAAACGACGCGAAGGATCATCGGAAATGGGCTTTACAGTCCGACCTTTGCTAGCTCCGGGGATCAGCTTGGTGCATGCGTGCTCCGTTATTGGGGCTCTTGGAGACGAAGCTCTTGCATCCCATAGACCACGTCACGGATGTACGCGACGAGTCAGCGGTCAGCCTTCGATATACCTGGCACTGGGATCCATTGGCTATGTGTATTCATTCATCGCGCAAAATATGCTCTTCAATCAACCTATCGGGTTTAGTGGCAGCGGCGCAAATACCAGAAAGATGACGACAGGAATCGAGCAGACAGGTCTTCACGATAATAATTATAGTGCATTAACCCTGGATATCCAATAACAAGTCGTGCTAGTCTTGCTATGGGTGACACGCTGTGCCCTACAAACGTTTGTTGAAGCTCTTTAACTGTTGTTCTCATGTCACTAAAGTATGCTATTATCAGTCTTTCACTCGAAATGTACCGCAAGAATGGTACAGTTCTGACGTAACGACTCTGAAAAAAGGCAACACACATCCACAGCGCAATGGAGCAGCTTTACGACGAGCTGTACAAAGGTTTGGAAGTTGTTGAGACCCTCTCTAGCACCTACTCATCTAGTAACATCTGTATCTACCTTTGACTGCCGGTAGTTGTGCTGGTGGGCGACCCTGGCGTTGGCAAGACCAACCTGCTCGCCGCTTTTCTAGCTGCAGACACTGTCAATGACCAGGGCATTTCGCGCAGCTTCTCCGCTATACGGAAACCCACCATCGGCGTTGAGTTCGCCACTGCTATCGTTCGCCACCCGAATGGCAAGCGCATCAAGGCACAGATCTGGGACACTGGTAACTTGCCTAAACCATCACTCCTACCGCTCTACTGCTCTAAGGACGTATCAATCTGCTTTCCTGTAGCTGGACAGGAACGTTACCGTGCAATCACCAGCTCGTAAGCTTCGTCTTAATGCTTTTACTTGGCAGAGTTGAGGTTCTGTGCTTATGAGGGACAATTTTCTAGCCATTATCGACGAGCAGCGGGGGCGTTGGTGGTGTTCGACATCACCAATCGTGAGACGTTCAGTAATGCTCAAGACCATTGGCTTAAGGAACTCAAAGCTGCAGCGGACCTGAGCAGCACACTCATGAGCTGCCTCATGCTTGTGGGTAACAAGGTCGACTTGGAGTCGTCGCACGTAATTCAAGACGCAAACTACGTGGATCAGGAGCTGCACGAGTCGACAGCTGCAACACTAGGGCTCATGCACTGCCGGGCATCGGCTAAAACGTGCTACAATGTGCGCCGAGCGTTTGAGGAGCTCGTGATTGCCATCTATAACGCTGACAAAACGAGGACCCAAAAGCCTGACGTAGTACCGGTTATCCAACTCAACCAGCGATCATCTGCAGCACAAGCATCCGATTCAAGAAACGTGAAGGCTACCGGTACCAACACGAAATGTTGCTAGCAATTTTGACCTGAACAAGAGAGAATAATACAATCTAGCTTATCATATTATGATCTTCTAACACAGGTCATTAGATATTACAGCTCTGTACAACAATCATTGTATGAAGTTGTATTTCAGCGATGAAATAAACCCTTATGTATTAATATGTTTTTATACAAGTCTGGAGTTCCAGATGGAATTTTTTTGCTCGAAATGGAGTCGGACCTGGAGGAGACATTGGCGCTGCTGGACGAGGCTTCGGACGCTTTAACAGCGCTCCAAGTACCCGACTTTCCGTCATCCTTTGCAGACTGGGAGCCTGAGTTGCACTGGGGGATATTGGATGGCGATATTGAAGACTTGAGCAGCGTAGAGACTCCATCAGACACGTCTTTGAATTACGGTACCATGGACTCCGATTCTGCGTCGTTAAACGCCGTGCAGTCCTTCACCGGCGAAGCTGTGTATCCATCTAACTCTTCTACTGGTGGTTCTGGCTCTCTGTCGTCTTTGGAGGGCGATGAATGGGCCACCGAGGTGCTTCTGAGTGCCAAGGAAAATGATATTATCGGAGACTTTGGTACAAAACTGGAGCTTGCAGCCGCATTCCAATTGGTACACGCGGCAGCAGTGGCAAATACGTCAAACGCCATAGCCAATTCCTTGGTTAAGACGAAAAAGAGGAAGAAAACCAACCCGAACAAAGCTCGGAACGAGCGCCGCTTCCAGTTGATTGAGTTGCAGCAGCAGGTGGCAGAGTTGGAGTTCACTTTGAGAGGACTGCAGACCATCCGGAGCAAGAGACTGAAGAAAATGCAACATCGGAGTCCTTTCGATGAAACTAACAATGGAATGCCTCGAGTGTGGCAGGAGATTTGTACTCATCAAATTAGAGGTCAATTGGAGGCGGAGTGGGAAAATTTGCAATTAAAGAAGCAGTACGAGAAGGAGAAACAGCTTGTCAAGAGCTTTAAGAAGCTGCTCGACAAACGTCAAGGACCGTTCATGGATGCAGAACCCCAAGCTACGAAGCAGACCCGACGGGTAGATATTCCAGCTGGATACATTAAACGAATGGCTGCGTTGATCTTTAAAGAACTTGCAGCTGGAGTGAATACTTGTTACAGCAAGGTGGAGCTCGCTTTCGAGGCCAATCGACCTGTTCCTATGAATTTGGTGAGTCACAGCTCCGTATTTAATGAGGGGAACAGCACGAAAGGCACGGAACAACGCTTTTTCGACAAAAGATCGATGCCCTTTGATATGCACACTACTGGAGCTGCGTGGTGGGAAAACTGGCACAAGTATAGGGGCCAGCGATTTCAAGATATCGCAGCAAATGAGATTACCGAGAGTTTTGGACTCGAGATGAATGACCTCAACACCAATACCTCAGCCACAGCTTACTCACAGCAGATTTCCCATCGACATGTCGAAGAGGATCGGATCGTGTATGTGTGGGATGCGTACATTGAGCCATTTGGGTTCGCTAACGAGCGAGTAAGCGGTATCTATTTTCTAGAGCAGAATTACGTACTGATTCAACCTGAAGACTGGAGTTCGGAGCGAGCCTGTGGGGGAAGCAATGGGCTCTCTACGCGTGTGTCGACTTGCTATGTGATCACGCCTTACTTTCTGGATCCCAAACTCAAAGAAGACGCCAAAACAGCGACACTGATTACCTTTTTGGTGAGCGTTCTCTCCTCGAAAATCATGGCGCTGAACGAGATGGTGGAGACTCTACTGTTGGACCAAGCACTGCAGCAGTGTATCGATAAATAATTCGTCAGGATTGGCATTACGAACAGCTCGAGGAATGGAGAACGGACACACTGCAACTTTGCAGAAATGTAAACGACCATACCCCAGTAGACCAAGAAAAGCACTCCGTTTTAATGCAGATTACCGGTACACTGAAAGTGTATTAATGCTGCCTGGTATGATAGGTCTGGGCAAGATGTGTCAAAGTACTGACACTGGATGGACACAAGAATGTAGGAGCCATTTGCAAGATACTTTCTCCATGGTTCAGGTTAACGTTTTACTCACGATGACTTATTCAGTATTACAGGTTCGAGTGAATGGAACCAGAAGTGTGTAAGGCTCGATAGTCTCCATGTAAACAAACAGCCTTTGATCGTGTTTTGACTGGTAGAAGCCACAGGACTAGCACTATCACTGGACACTGACGAAGTCCGAGTTCCTGTTTCCATTCAAGTTGCCTTTGCAATTGTCATTCCCGTTGTTATCCGATTTCACACGACTCTCATTATCGGAGTATCATAGCGGCACAGCAGCAGCAAAAGTTCTATTGAGCAACATTATTTACTCGACTGTAGCCATTTCAGCGTTCTGATGTGTAGTTGGTGTGGTGTACGAAATTTCCTATGTGGCGCACACAATGAGTCATTTTCGAGAGAAGGGATTCCCCTTGGACGGGTAGCGACCTCTTGGGGCTCTTCCGATGCCTGCAGGAGCGTCTGTCGACCACCGTGGCAGCTCTGTGTCTGCTACAGATGCTAAGCTGTCTATACCATCCACTTTGAGCTCCAAAATCGCTCTGGAAGCAGAAATATCCAACGATAATCAGGACATCATAGACGCAGAGGACTACATCACCGGCGCCTCCCGTGGGGGCTACGCAGACAGCATCATCAGCAGTGAAGGCAGCAGCGACAGCAGTGAAGAAGAAGACGTAATCAATTCGCTGGACGTGACGCAATTCTCGGCTGCGGAGCTTCAGGAACAAATCGGACAGCAATTCGTGGAAGGGATTAACCCTTACGTGGAGCAGCATGTCGGGAACGAGGAGGAGTTTTATATCGAGGATTCGTCATCCGATGAAGAAGATGGCAACAATCAGGAGAAAACTACAGAGGAGAAGGAGAAAGAACTGACCGAATGGGAAAATCCGTCCTATCTGGTGAAAGATCTGGACACGGGGGAAAGCTACAGGGTGGAAGAGATCGACCAGCAATTCACACTCGTCACATTAGACTCCGTGGCTGCTCAACACGAACATAAGTGGGTAGAGATAGTAGCTGGTGGTAGTTTTTCTGGCTAATTCGGACTAATCTTTATGTCTTTCTTCTTTTTTTTAGGGAAGAACAACAGGGAGAGGAGGTGACAGAGTCTACTTCGTCGTACCTATTGTCACTGTACACAGCAGATGAGACCGCGGATATTGAGATCGAAGATGACTTACCAGGAGATGCAGAAGCGATTCCTACCGTCAATTCCATGCGAGCTCGTAGCTCCAACATGTCGGCGATCTATGCGCCAAGTGACGAGCTACCCACAGGTCCACCAGTCAAGTGCAGTTTTTCTGGATGTACGGAGATGCATCAGCGAGTTTCTGGATATTGTGCAGACCACGAGATGATCGCTAGGGAGGAAGAGGATTCCCGTGCACAGGCGCTTTATCTGATCCCCAGTGGCGCGCGAGCGGAGTTTATCAAGATCGGAAGCCACGGGTTTGCGTACGATTCGTCAAACCGACTGTACACCGTGTACGCCATCGAAATGCGCTGTGTGCAGTCAGGAGCGACGTGGGTAATTTACCGCCGATACCAGCAGTTTAAGGAGCTGAACGACCGCTTACGTCCGATGGGAGTGCGTGTGCCATTGCTGCCTCCGAAGAAGCTGCTGGGCTCGTTTGAGCCGGATTTTATCGCAAAACGACAGAGTGAACTGTCCAATTGGCTCCGCTGTCTCTTAAACTACGACCGCGTGGACCAGTCTGCTAAAAACCCTCATTTGGTGGACGAGGTGCGTAAATTCCTGACCAGTAAAGCTGACCAGCCCCCACTGTTGTTGGATAGATTACCCCTGAAGCGCTCAAGGTTCTTTGGTGCTTCTCTTGCTGACGATGGAGACGACGAGACCGCCAGATTATCTGCTAATACGCAGAACGTGACACTGCAAGATTTCAAGATGATCCAGGTGATCGGCCGTGGGTCGTTCGGTAAAGTCGTCCTTGTGGGCCACAAGACGACCAAGAAGTTGTACGCCATGAAGATTTTATCCAAGGAGAATATCGTGAAGCGCAAGCAGGTGGAGCACACACGCACAGAGAGGCGTGTGCTTGGCTGTACCCGCCACCCGTTCATCGTCGGTCTCCACTACGCTTTCCAGACGGCTCAGAGATTGTACTTCGTCTTGGACTATTGCCCCGGGGGTGAGTTGTTTTACCATTTATCACGGATGAAGAAGCTGCCGGAGCACATGGCGTGCTTCTACGCTGCTGAAATCACGTTAGCACTGGAGCACCTGCATGGTCTCGGGGTGGTATATCGAGATCTCAAGCCGGAAAATATTTTACTTACCAAGGATGGACATATCAAGTTGGCCGACTTCGGCCTAGCGAAGGAAGGGATCCGCGACGGTGTCAACGGCACCAACTCGCTGTGTGGTACACCCGAGTACTTACCACCAGAGATCCTTGATCGTTTGGGCCATGGTACAGCAGTGGATTGGTGGAATTTGGGGATGGTCCTGTACGAGATGCTGACGGGCCTGCCGCCATGGTACACGAACGACCGGAAGAAGCTGTTCGAGCGTCTCCGCTCTGCCCGACTGCACTTCCCGCCGTACGTTTCCCGTCGAGCCGAAGCGCTTATCCGCCAGTTGTTGAATCGCAATCCGGCGGAACGTTTGGGCTCAAAAGGAGCCCACCAAGTGAAGAACCACCTCTTCTTCGAGAGCATCGACTGGACGAAACTGATGAAGAAGCACGTGACGCCTCCGTTCCGTCCCTGCCACTCGGCGATGAACGACGGCGAGGCTCCGCTTAATTTCGAGGCGGAATTTACGCGGCTGCCACTGCCGAGCGCAGAGAACGCGGCTGCAAGTCCACACGGCCGCGGGTTGAGCGCGTTGGGCGTTCGACGAGACTCGGACACGTTCAAGGACTTTACGTACGAGAGTCCGGGGTATCTCGAGTCGGTGGAGAAGAAAGAGGAGGCGAAAGAAGAGAAGTATATATAAAACGCCGAGAAATAAGAAGAAGCGTGCATCATTTGTTTCTTCTCTTTTTTTAAATTATTTAAAACAACATTTAGTTTTTAAATTACGGCGTCTAAACATTTTACTATTGGTTGAAACACTGGAATCATGGCGTCTAAACATCGAAATGATCGGATAAAATCTCCAGCATTCTCGGATTTTCCTTCAATATGAGTCTCCTCCGGAAGTTGTCCAAGCCTTTGCAGCGCAGTTTCTCCTCCCGTGCTGCCCCTACGCTCCTCACGGACGCTGAGCGCGCTGCAGCGTTCCAGCAGATCACGAGTGCGTGGGAAGAAGTGCCCAATCGTGACGCCATCCGCCGCAGTTTCCAGTTCCGCGACTTCAACGAGGCTTGGGGCTTCATGAGTCGCACGGCGCTTCTGGCCGAGCAAATGGGCCACCACCCAGAGTGGTTCAACGTCTACAACCGCGTGGACGTGACGCTAAGCACGCACGACTGCGGGGGCCTCTCCAAGAACGACGTCGACATGGCCATGGCAATGAACAGCTACGCTCAAGGACCATGAGGTTGGATAATATCCATGTACCTGCAGAATGTGATGTTTTTTTGGATGATTTTTTGGTTTCGTTCAAACTGTACTATATTTGACATCTTGTACTATCATTTCAGTGTGTAAGAATGTCTCGCCTGCTGCCCAAGGCCTCCACCGAGGTCGTACAGCTCTCGTACTGGTGCTTCTTGCTCTGCTGGGTGGTCATTCTCTTTGTACATGTCGTTACAAGTGTCTACACTGCTCTGTACGGCTATTCCTACTGGAAGCTGGAGGAAACGTACCTCAACAATTACCTCGAAATCTTCGAGATCGGAATGCCTCCGCCATATCACCGCACCATCGCAATTATCCACGCTCTCATGTCTCTTTTCCACGCGTTGTGCATCGTCCTGATGCTCGGCGGTTCACTCTGGCAGCGTTCGCTTGCGTTCACCCCTTGGGCTTCTTGTTCTGCCATTGATACGAAACCTCAAGAAGAAAAATCCGACCGGACGAGCTCCGCAGTGCTGCGAAGTGCTGCGAAAATGTATAAAATCGTTTCGGATCGCCATGGATTTTTCGGAGTTAATGGATCTCATTTCCACTCGTTGCTCATCATTCGTGAAGTCGTTGAAACGGGGTTACAATCCGTCCAAGCTTACCGCATGAGTGTGTTGCTTCCGCGAGCTCTTCTTAACCGGTTTTTCGTGGTTTTACTCGTGATTAACTGCTGGTCCTCAGCTCTGGTTTACTCCGTCTTTTTCAAGGGAGACGAAGCCCGGAGACGATTCATTTCGATCGTTTTGGACGGCGTGCTCGACCTCATGGCTTCTATGGGGGTAGAACTCATCGTTGTGCTGAGTTACGTGAACCAATACGACCCGTGGATGCAGGGATTTTCCGATTTCTTGTGGCGGGACGACCAATGGGCTGCTCGAGTTCTCAACGAATTTCGGATGGTCGTTGTGGTTTCCTGGTCGGATTTAGTGAGTCGTGCCATCTTCACGCTCGGCTTGATCGTCACGACGACGAACATTAAGGAATTGCTCCAACGACTGCCTCGACACAGAAATCAAGTCACAATGGTCGAAAACTTGACCACTGTTGCCCCTTCCGAGTCGAAATCGCCAGGTTTATCCAAGCAGAACGTGCTGGTTAAGACTCGGGACACGAAACGGACCCGTAGTACGTGGTTGTTGCGTGCAGCTCACTGGATGTTCGGAGTGTGGGGAGCTCTAGTGCTTTTTCTCCATATTGCGGCGTCTGTGCAGCCGACGTTGCCTCAATGTTTACTACAAGTGAGACCGTGGGCAACTTCTCAGCCATCCTGTTACTTGGTCGGTCTGGATTGCTACACGTTGGGGATCTCGGGCACGAAAGAGGAAATCGAGAGAAAATGGCGCGAATTCGACAGCTCCACCGTTGTTCAGCTACTGATCTCGCACTGCCCGAAGCTGGAAATTCCGGATATTTTCAAGGAATTTCACGGACTGCACGGTGTGAAGGTGTACAACTCGACGATCACCGACTGGGGCGAATCGGCAGCGTTCACGAGCGCGAATCACCCAAATATCCTTTCGCTTTATCTCGCCCGGGTGAATATGACCGACGGGATATTACCCGTCGGGTTTCAGTCGGTGGATTTTCCGCAAAATCTGTACGATTTTGAGTTCTGCGTCACCAATTTACGCACGATACCCGACGATCTAGACACCAAGTGGCCGAAGAAAGCTTACATCCAGCTCGAGTACTGCCAGTTAACATCCATATCCCAAGTACTTCTGCGGTTAGAGCCAAAATATCTGGCCGTCACAGGAAATCTGATCCCACAAGTCCCGCCGGATCTTTTCGAGATACCAGGATTGAGAACGTTGGGCCTCGGTCAGACGCCACTCAAAGAACTGCCACGCAATGTTACAAGTGCATCTTCGTCGCTTAATTCGATTTTTCTCGACAACACTGGGATTTCCTCCTTCTGGCCTTGGATGGATAATCTCATCACGATGGAAACATGGGGCGTGCTGGTAGTATCTGGCTCTATCTACTGTCTCGACCTCCAGAGAATCGAAGACGGCACAGCAGATACTTTTAACGTCTCTCTATCGTCTGAATACGCGCCCATTCTCATGAACCCGACCGAAGAAAATCTACGGATTATCCAGTACGCCGTCTCCTGTGATGCGGCATACGAAGGAGGCACTTACTACTTTATCGAACTCGACGACGAGAATATGGCCATCAGCCCTGTACCTGCAGGAAATCTGTAAAATCCATCACTTTTATCGATTTTTTGTTTCTTAGAAAATATTCTGCAAATGGATGGATATAAGCTTGACATCTCCAGATTATCTGTAGTTGGTGGCAGATCCTCCAGCTCGCTCTTTGCGTGCCGTGGCCTTGGAAATGACCGACTCAGCCACACTGAGGTTGCTCATAACGGAGTTGACATCGGACATCGTGCCTTTCTTCCTTGTAGCGACACTACGGACACTCCGAGTAGAGCTGAGAGCTGCCGAGTTCTTGTACACGTCGCGTTTGGGCTTTTTGGGGTCCACAGGCTTCGGAGGGAGCGGATTTCCCTCAATATGGTCCGGAAACTCCTCTGCGTAGTCGATGAGGCCGCCTGTAAGCACGTAAATGTTGTCGAACCCACGCTGCACCAACGTGTGGGCGGTTTGAGCCACCGATTTATCGTCTAAATCGTAGATAATGATCAATTTGCTCTCCTGGTTCTTGAATTGGTGCATTTCCGGCAGTAGAACGTCCCGATTTAGGAACGTAGTGGGGTAGTTCTTGGCTCGGTGGATGCGGTTGGCCGAAAACTCTTCTTTACTACGAGTATCCAGCACCAGGTAGGGCGGATCGTAGTCCTCTTTCTCCTCTGCGTCGTAACTGACGATCCGAGGACCGCAATTATCCTGATTTTCTTCACTAGCTGGCACACGCTCCATTGTGAACTCTCCGTCGGCTCCTTTGACCATCCTCGCGACCATTTCCGGCTGGCTGGAGCCCCCAGTGTCTTCATACTCGGAGAAAAGCTCAGCGAGGCAGCGGCACGTGATACGACGGAAAGTTTCGTCTCGACGTTTTAAGAACTCTTTGTTAGCTGTTGAGGAGGAGATTTTATCAGGTTGGAGGTGGATTTTTTGCTAGAAATAAAAAAAAATCGAAACGAGAACGTACAGATCAGACGCACTTTGTTCACGGTGGAGCCCGTGTCGATCTTGCTCTGCGTGTTCTTGTACTTTGGGTTCTGCGGAATCCGCTTCTCCATGATCTACAGGATATTAAGAGAGATTTTAGGATATTTAGTAGACTACAGAGGATCTTGGGTATGTACAGTGAGGGCGGCTTTGGGCTTGGCGCGATGCATCTTGATGTCGGTGAAGCGTCGGAAGAAGAGAAATGACAACTATTTGAGTACTTCCAGATCTGTTTTGAAACGACTAGGACTCGTTATCTAACGCCATGCTCAAAAGGTATTTAAAAACCAATGCGAAATATTTAGTCTATTATCTTTTTTCCATTGGTGGAATACTAATAGCGTTGATTTTATCTTCAAAGCTGAGGGGGTAAAACTGGTTGTCTGTGTGGATGTTGCAGTCCACCGTTGTCAAAATCGCCTGTCGATTATCCTGAGACGGATTCATCAAACTAGTAGCGTGTTCCAGTGAGTTAGTAGACACGCGAAAAGAATCCGTCTTTCCAGTCAGAATATCCTCTAAATCGTTGCAGTAATCCGAGTTAGCAGCTCGAATCGGGGCCTTCTTCCCTTTCGTCTGTTCCACGAAATGATCCATCCACGACCAGAAGAACGCAATCTGCGTGTCGACTAGATAAATCCGTGCTAAACTGGCCCCCAAGTGCGTTACCTGTCGTGGTAATTCCCTCAGTTTCGTTGCGCTGACACTGATAACTCGCAGGTTTGGAATCTGGAAAACCTCGGATGTTATCTCTGTAATTGGATTCCCAGCCACAGACAAGTAACCAGGCTCCAATAGAAGCAGTTCGTGAGGTAAAGCTGTTAATTGGCTGCGCTCCAGGTAAATAATCCCTCCATGAGGCCACTTCGCGGACAAATTATCCGGAAGCGACTGCAGATTTGTGACGGAAAACTCAATATCCGTTAAACTTGGAGGGAAATCAGGCGAGTGAAGCCCGATCGGAAGCAACCCGTCGGTCATATTGACACGCGCAAAGAATAAAGCTGCCAAATCGGGATGTTTCACGTTTGTTATCGCTGCAGACTCTCCCCATTCGAGGATAGTCGAGTTGTACACTTTAATCCCATGAATTCCGATAAAATCCGAGATAATATCTGGCATTTCCAATCCCGAACAATGTCGAATCACCACTTGGACGACAGTCGAGGCGTCGAATTCAGCCCACATCACTTGAACGCGCTCTTTCTCTCCAGAGATATTTAGGATATGGCAATCTAGACCCACCAAATAGCATGACGGACGAGATACTGCCCACGGTCGAACTTGCATGAAGCACTGGGCGAGAGTTGGCTGTGCAGACGCGTGGATGTGAAACCCTAGAATTAAAATGCCCCAAGCTCCAAACAGAAGGTGCATTGACCGTAAAACGAAGCGATCCCCGTGTAGTTTACTTCGTGCAGTCAGAATATCTTGTTCTTGTATCATCGCTTCGACAGGGGTCGGACCTTGGATTTTATCCTTTTTTCGGGATAAAAACCTCGTCGAGGCTTCAACAGCGAGAACAATTGAAGCAGTAGATTGAGTAACTCGATTGACATTTCGAGGAAGACACCACAACAATCTCTTCATGCTTGTCGTAGTAATCACCAGTCCAAGCGAGAAGATTGTCCTGCTCAGAAGATCTGACCAAGAGACCACAACGACCATCCGGAACTCGTTAAGCGCTCGAGCCACCCACTCGTCGTCATACCAGATATTTTCATTAAATCCTTTGATCTTGAGGTCGTAGGCAGCCACGTAGTTGGCCATCACTAAGAGCTGCACGCCAGTGGAAGCGAAAAGATCCAGGATACAATCTAAAACGATACAGGCAAAGCGTCTGCGTGCTTCGTCCCGTCCAAAAAATACACAGTCGGCAACGAGTGAAGACCAGCAATTAGCGGCCAGTAAGATGACGTAAAACCGATTGAGCAAAGTCCTTGGCAGTAAAACACTCATCCGGTAGCCTTGCACAGTCTGTAAGGCCGTTTCCACGATTTCTCTGCACACGAGAGCCACATCAAAGTATTTCCCATTGACACCACAAAGAGCAAATGGGTACATGATTTTGCCATACGCTCTGGAAAAGCTCCCACTTAGCTTCGAACTGTTGGTTCGTCCCGTTTTGACACTGTCCGTGGCTTTACTACTTGACCAGGGCGTGAAAGCCAGCGATTGTTGACGTAGAGAACCACCAATCATCAATACAATACACAATCCATGGATAAAAGCCACAATACTATGGACAGCGGAAATTGTACGGTGGTTTGGCTCTGGCATCCCGATCTGGTAGAAGTCGAGACACACACCGAGGTAGGTCCCACTCAAATTCCAGTAACCGTAAGCGTAGAACGCGTTGAAGCTGCAGGTGACGACGTGCACGAACAGGATAAGGCCCCACCAGAACGCAAAGCCCCAGTAGGACAGATGAATCACCTTCTTTGGGGTCTGTAGGACAAGCTGAGAGAGCTGGCGAAACATATTTTTTTTCTAATTGAAAGTGTGCTGTCTTGATAATAGTATCCTATTCTTATCGACGGTTAAGGAAAAAAGATGATACTTCTTCTCTAAAACTCATCTGACCAATACAATACAATACAATACAATACAATACAATACAATCATACAATACCAAAACAACTATAATTTTAAATGCAGGTCTTCCAATCACTTTATTCATCTCATCCAAGTCTCCAGGAGACGCTCCACCCCATGCAGCTCCAGTTCTTACTGTTGCTTTCCATTCCAGCATTCACCACGAAGCGCCAATGGCCAATCACCCTGAGATGCGAGAGTTTGGACGAGAGCTCCGTCGAGCTCGCACTGTTCTGATCAAGATCGGAACGGAGATTGTGCACTCTCCTGAAGGTCTTTTGGCCATGGGGCAGATCGGCAACATCGTCGAGCAGATCGCGATGCTGCATATGCGCGGCCTCAACATCGTCCTCGTGTCGAGTGGCTCGATTACCATTGGCAAAATGGTGCTACGCCGCCAACATTTGCTGTCCGGGTCGATGCAGTCTCATCTCGGCGGCCAAGTGGATGATAACGTGCAATTCTACGAGAAAGCGTGTGCTGCGGCGGGCCAAAGCGGTCTGCAGAGTCTGTACGAGATGCTATTTGCCCAGTACCATCTGAATTGTTCGCAGATTTTAGCTTCGGACGCGGATTTTCGAGAACCACAAGTGCGCGAGAACCTAAAGCAAACAGTGCGGACGCTTCTGGACGTTGGGATCATCCCTGTGATCAATGAGAACGATGTGATCACCCGCCGAACGGCCCCTTTATTGAGCGGCGACAAAATGGCGTGGGATAACGACTCGCTCGCTTCGCTGTTCGCTCAGGAGATGCACGTGGATCTGATGGTGTTGATAACGGACGTGGATGGAGTGTACAAAGCTTCTACCGGTGAAGATCGCCAGATCATATCGCGTTTCCAGCGTGGTGACGAACCTTTCGTTGCGCCGGAGTCCAGGGTTTCGTCCATGGGACAGAGCGACAAGGTGCACTCGTGTGTCCGAGCGGTGGATAGCGGAGCTGTTGGAGCTGCTGTGATCGCAAAGGCCGAGCCTGGAGTGCTTCTGCGTATTCTCAATGGGGAACAAGTAGGTACACTGTTCATTTCACCGGAGGGAGAGCGTATTGGAGATGCCGATACGGAGGAGGAGCACATTGATCCATTGTACTCCGGAATTGCCAAGTCACGATTGAGCAAGTTGTAGACGAGGAGACCGTTTTTTTCTTCTTCTTTTAATAAAACAACGGCCTTTCCATTCTACGTTTCACGTTACGTTAATTAAAGCGCATGCGTCCGTTTGTTGATCGAAAGGCGCAGGTGAAGGACGACAGAGCATCGATTATTAATAGGCGAAGCTGGAGAAGAAGCAGGTGGCGTCATCGAGGCTCTGCAGATCAAGAAACTGGCGAAAACGGTAGACGAGATGGCGGTTTGCAACTGCGATACAGGACGAGCTACAGTATAATAAAATCCAGGTCGAAACTCAACGAGCAGACGGCCAGATACTCATGTACGGACGCAACGCAGTGGTGGACAGTGTCTCCTCGTGTTGAAGGCACTTTCTGGACACGCTCCCGTGCTCTGCCAAGCACGACTGCACTCCGGCTCCATGGTTATTAAAAACATGAGTACACCGGTATGTATTATTGATAATAACTATGATACGTTACGTGGATCGGAGGGTTCTAAATATGTTCTTCTTCTCTCAATGTGAAGGTTCTTCACTGAAGATTCTTGTCAAGAAAGATGCCATTGGCATAATCAATCAAAGAGGTCTCGTGATGAGACTCTCATCCCCTAGAGCAAGTGAGACAATCTGGGTTAGGTTTTACCATATCTAGACTACTGGCCTATCAGAGCGCCGAGACAATGCCACAAATAATCCTTATTTATGGAAATGATGTAAACATATTTGCCTCTTTTTTAAACTGCGTAAACTCGCACGCTTGTTTGTGGCAATTTACGGCACGAGCTCTGGGACTGTCTTCATTTCCGAAATTGAGAGGTGTAGGTCAAGTGGGTCTTCCCGACCGTCAGGAAACACAGCGCTATGGCGGCCGAGGACACTCTCACGGCGATGGAGACCATAGAGGGGACGACCAAGAAGTCGTGTACCCTGCAGCCGCCGAGTTTGAAGCGCGTCGTGCTGAATCCGCGCGCGTATCTGACGCCGTTCGTGATTTTCATCATTTTCCACCACTTGCCAATATTCCTGGCCTTCGGACTCATCGACAAGCCGCACGAAGGCTACGGCAACTGCCACAGACTTAAGGACCTTTTCCGATGGCTACATGTGGCCTTCCTGTTCCACCTTATCCTCGCCATTATGATGTTCTGCAGTGTCGTCTACACTCTATCAACACGAGTGTACCACGAACGTCGGCCGGAGGTAATACGCTTGCCTTACCTTACAGAGCGGTCTTGGAGCTATTTACTGATGTTTTTACGTTCATTTTGACGCAGGGCTGGCTGATTCTTACGATTTTCTTGGGCTACTGGGCCAATCTGGGCTGGACGCTCTACGGTGAAGCTGCGATGCGCACGGACACGAGTGTCTGCGGCGATACAAACTGGGAACAAGTGCAGGATCGTGCCGACTCGATCGGATACTTCCAGCACTTTGACTTCGTCTTCACGTTGTGTATCATCGGAGCTGGAGCCTGCACGTCGTACATGTGTGGCGTACACAGTGGAGACGACGCAGCGGAAGCCGAGAAGCGCTGGCAGAAGCGCTGCATGTGCTGCTTTCACGCTTTCACGTGCCATAAAACAGTGGAGTATGAAGGCGACGACGACCTTTTCGAGACGTTAGGGCGTGTGCTGGGCAAATTCTTCGTCGTGAGGTATAAAACCAACCGCTACGAAGGTTTAAGCTTCACGGACCTGAAATTCAGCTTGGATTTAGTCTCCAAAGTCCAGAAGAAAGAGCGCGAACACGAGACGGAACGCAAGGCGGAACTCGCTGCTCAGGGGATTCCGACCGTGCAGCACTTTGCACCTGATGAAGAGGAGAAACGTCTTAACGACTTGGCCTTCTACTGCAGGATGGCTATTGGCATCTACGGCTGGCCCATTTACGTCTGGTACTCCCCGTGCTACTGGTTCCGGATCTTCGGGTGCTTCAAGAAACCTTTAGAGGAACAGGTCTTCGAGCACGATAACTTTCTGGGAGGGAATCGTGCCAGCTTCGTAAACTACACCGGCGTGAAGGACTCGGACCTTGTGTACCTCAATTGCCACAACTTCGTGTTCCAGGCGCCGTACTGTATCGTCAAGGACAAGACGCGCAAAGAGCTCATCATCAGCGTGCGCGGCAGTATGTCCTTTTACGACTTCGTGACGGACGGGTTGGCTCAGATTGTGCGTATGGACCCCAGCGAACTCCCCGACGATATCCCGTACTCGTTTGACACGCGTACGCACTACGGTATGCTTCGTACAGCACGCCAGATCTTCAAGGACCTCCAGGAAGGTACGCGGAAGGCTGTTTTCTGGAATTTTGCGATGGCGAATTGCTCTGCTGGAGGGCTCACCAATGACGAGGACGAGGACTGGAAGGTTGTAGTTTGCGGCCACTCGATGGGTGCAGGCGTCGGCTGTATCCTTGCCATCTTGTTACGCAAGCTTTTCCCTAACACGAAGGCTTTCTTGTACGCGCCTCCGCCGCTCTTCGACCCCGAGACAGCGGATTGGACCAAAACGTTTGCGACGTCGGCGGTGTACGGCGATGATATCGTTCCTCGGTTGTCCATTTCGAACATGGCTCGACTACGTGACGAGATGGCTATTCACTATGACGCCGTGGCAAACGAGCCGCTGTTTAAGGTCAAGTACGGCGTTCACGGCAAGTTGAAAGACTTGAAGGAAGAGCGTCAACAGCCGGTGGCAGCGATAGGCCCCGAGCCGAGCTTTCGTGGACTCCCTACTGTGCTGGAGAACACGAACGAGATGAACACGGGGACGACAGAGATGGATACGAGCTCAGGCTCCTTCGTCAACAACTCGTTCATGGGCGTCAACCTTACGCCGACGGACTTTGGTTCGTCCGGCCACAACGTCATCAATCGTCCTTCACGCGAGCTCAGCAACGCCACTATGATCACGCTCCCGCAGGAAGACTCGAGCCAGGAAGTGGATGTCCCTGGAGAGATCGTGCACATCCAGACGGTGAAGATGGCGCGTCGCTGTGGCTGCACGGTCTTCCTGGGCGAGCAGAAGCTGCAGTACACGCTACGCGACGCGAGCTACTTCCGCCGCATTTGGGTCACGCCTCGCTCCCTGCAAGACCACATGGTGCATCACTACGACCGCAAGATCCGCTTCTTAGTGAACGACTGCATGGACTTCGAATCGCCAGTAGCCGCTCACCGTGAAAGCGCCAGTTCCAGATCTTCTTGGATTGATGAAGCCGAGCGCAGCAGCAAGGACAAGAAACCAACGACACCTCAAACGGAGTACAAGGAGATCGAATCCGTCGTGTAAATATCCCTACAAAAGTAACAAGACATTGTTTTAAATATTTAAAAACGAGAATGCTCTTGTGTACCATCCAAATTGGTACATAAGCGAACTTTTATGTGTCATATTTGGTCAGTCAATTAGAGAGACTTTATGTGCAACACATCAAAGTATCCGAGCATTTTAAAACGCACCGTCATTCGCATTTTTGTCACCAAGAAGACAAGCCCAAAAGCTCTAAAACATGACCTCTACGCTGCAGGATATTCAGCTGGACGAGGTTTCCTACGTGGAACTGCTGCGCAAGATCATCGGTGTGTCTGAGAAGGTGCAGAATGCTCCGAGTCTGGGCCTAATCCCGCAGGAGAACCTCGTGTCGGACTTCGTGCTGGCGGAACTCCAGCCCTACACGAAGGAGAACGGAGGGTACCTGACCACCGAGCGCGTGGAGTTCGTGGCTGGACGTGGCAACGTCATCATCACGTACCAGCACCCGGACTTTGCCCACAGTGAGAAGACGGTGGCGTATGTGGGCTCCCACATGGACGTGGTGCCTGCGAACCCGGAGGGCTGGGAGCGCGACCCGTTCACGTTGACGGTGGAAGGCGACAAGCTGTACGGGCGCGGTACAACGGACTGTCTGGGTCATGTGGCGTTGATGACGGAGCTGTTCAAGGAGTTGGCGAAGAAGAAGGTCCGAATTGAGACCAAGGTGGTGTGTGTCCTCATTGCCTCGGAAGAGAACACGGAGATTGCAGGCGTTGGCGTTGAGACGCTAATGGAGTCTGGTAAGATCGACTTCATCAAGAAGGGACCTGTTATCTGGGTTGACTGCTCGGACAGTCAGCCGTGCATTGGTACTGCTGGTGTGATCACGTGGACGTTGAAAGCCACAGGCAAATTGTTCCACAGTGGTCTGCCCAACCTAGGAATCAACAGCATTGAACTGGGTATGGACGCACTGACGAAGATCCAGGAACGGTTCTACCAGGATTTCGGCCCGTTGCCGCAGGAGAAGGACTACAACTACTCGTGTCCGTCGACTTTGAAGCCGTCGCGGATCGAATCGTCCACGAATGGACTCAACCAGATGTGCGTTTGCAGAGGTTATTTAGGCGTTGCAAGTGTTGATGTTGATGCTGATGCCTTCTCTGATCTGTGCGTAGTCCGCCATGGGTGAAGATCTCAGGAGATGTTCGTCTCTCGCCGTTCTACGACATGAAGGACGTACGTAACTGGTTGCTTGCTGTCTTTTTTTGTTGAGGATAATTGTCTAACGCTGTTCGCTTACAGTTGATCGCCAAGATGAACTCGTACGTTGACGACCTGAACGCGGATATCACGTCGCTGGAGGGAAAGCATGGCCCAGTGTCCAAGTACACGCTACCTGATGAAAACAGGAAGGGCAAGCTGGAGCTTACGTTCGAGAAGCAGTACTTCGAAGGCATTGCCTGCTCTCTCGACTCTGTTGGCTACAAGTACGTCTACCGTTCTACCGGATGAAAAACAACGTTATGTATTCTAACGCGTGATTGTGTTTCTAGGTCTCTCCATGCCGCCATCGCCGACGTACTGGGCGAGGCTAAGCCCTTCTCCATCAGTGGAAGTCTCCCACTTGTGCGTGACCTGCAGCGCGCCGGCCTGGACCTGACCCTAACGGGTTTCGGCAAGAGCTCCGTGTACCATGGCGACAACGAGTACTGCCAGCTGAGCGACATGAAGGACGCCATTAAGATCCTTGCGCGCACAGTCGCCAACGTTGAGGCCGCCACTTCGGCTTAGGAAGCAACTGGTTAACACGATGAGCATTGGTCCGTCTATCACTCGTGTCACCCACCGTTCGTCTACAGGGTGAGTGTATTGACTCAGCGAATCAATGATTGGCAATCATAGAGCCTGCGTACATGAATGATTGGGTACGAGATGTGAGAGAGAGATCAGACTGGTCTACCGGTATTTATCTTTTACTGATTACAAGACGTCTGGTAAGCCTGAAGCCGAGCTACTAGAACCGGATCCTGTTGTTCCTGTACTGGTATCTTGGTGTCCACTTTCGATGGAGTCTCTCGTGGTTGCATCTGGACCATCTCAATTCCCAATTGCAACCTCGTGCCATTGATCCTTGTTCTTGGTGACCTTCGTTCTCGTTTCGATAGTGCGCGCAACTGCCTCATGCTAAAGCTCCAGTATTCTTGCACAGCTTGTTCTGACGAGATCTCCTCTTCTTCATATGCAACTCGATTGCGTTGTATCCAAAGACTCATCATACAAATACTGCTTGAGATGTGCCATATCCTTTTCCACATGTTCTCCATCTCAGTCGCAGCATCAGGTTCATACTCGTGCAATAATTCTTTTCGTTTCTGTGTTAGAGGTGGTGCTTGTCTCCTTGCCCAGTACTCCAGATACAGTAGATCTTCATCGAGTCTCCGTCCTGAATCTCTCCCGTCCATCGACTGATCAATTTATTCCAACAGGCTTGGGCCGAATGACACTTCCAGAAAATATGCTCGATAGTTTTCTTGCTCCCTCGACAATGCTTCGTTTTCTGACAACTGCTACTGTACATGTACATGTATTAGCTCCCCTATTATGATTGGGTACGAGATGTGCTAAACTCATGTCGCATCGACCAGGCATAAATTATGCCGCATAATCATCTTCAGCGAGTCAATACGTACGACATTGCCGCCGAGAGCAGAAAGCGAAGTGAATACCGAACGACGAGAATCTCGCCGCGATTCATAAACGAGAAGTGTCTTCGTCCATTCATGTCTGTGCAGTGGTGTTGGACAAAAAAACTGACCCTACTTAGGTAGAATATCGCTACTGGCACATGTACTTCTATCTCTTGTCCATTTGTCCATTAGATACGGTGTACATGAGCGATTGGACGTGGCGTGAAGATTTGCAGAAGTTATCCATGTACTGACAAGGCGTGATGAGTCCTCACTGGGGACACAGTGCACTCCCATGTTCAGTTCAAGCTCCATGGTTGTCCAAGAGCTTCTATCCTTCGCTCTGTCGTTACGACCGCTGCGGCGGATGTTGTTTGGGTATTAGCAAAGCCTCTTAGCGATTTCAGGATTGTACAGTTAGCTGTCTAACGTAAATAGGTGCAAATCTTCACAAAGAGGTCACGTATTTACGTATTTACTAAATACGTGACCTCTTTGTGAAGATTTGCACTTACCCCATCCAAAGGTTGCCTTTAATAGTGCTGTCAACCTACGTGTAATTATAATTTGTATAATTGTACTACAGTAGTATAATCTTGAGTGAGCATTAGCAGCATGCATAAAACCTGCAATCGTCATTTTGAAAATCAAATTCGCTCGCTCTGACTCAAAGTCGGAGTACATTTATGATTGGTTACGAGATGTGCTAACAGTAAACTCATGTCGCATTGACCAGGAATAATCATGTCAGAGGGACGACATAGAGGCTCTACATGTATTAGAGCAGTCTAGTACTGCAACGCCTAACACCAGGAAGATAACCTCTTAGTATCGTCATTTTGAATTTGCTGAGTCACAAGATGTGCTAAACTCATGTCGCAATTTACGTTAACCTGTAGATACGGTGTACTAGAACATGTACAGTACAAGTATATCTTTGGATGTGACGTGATTTGCGAAATACCTAACTTCATTTTAAATGAGAGCCACAATGATAATCTCCGACTCGGAGATCGTTATGACGGAGAATCCCAGCCAAGGATAGGATCTTTACCGAAACCCACCTGGTGGTTCAATCCAACAATTTTTATATGCTACGGCATACAAAAACGATGACTGACGCTGCCATGAATAACGACAAGAAAGTTACTACTAAGTACATGTACCAGTCCTACTGGTCCAGTAGTACTGGTAGTGAATACGGAACACACTTGCACCTCCACCAATGGTGGCATTTTCCATTTCGCTCTCAACCAGGAACCTCCCAAGTCTCCAAGCATTTCGAACCATGCGTCTGTCCTTCATGCTGCCTATTGCGATGGCCGTCATCTACTGCGCGACTTGTAACGCAACTGCGGACTCCGACCAAAACAAGATATCGATGGTGCACTCGCTCAATGCACGACTGAACGACGATGTTGGTGGCAAAAGATTTCTTCGCACGCACCAAGAGAGAGAAGAATCCGACACGGAGGAACGGAGCTTCTTAGAGAAGGCAGCAGTAAAAAAGTTGGCCAAGGCAATTATAGCGGATCCTAGCAAGGCAGATGACGCTTACAAGAAGTGGTCGGATAAGGAGTATACTCTGACGCAATTGAGTGACTTCTTGAAGTCCAAGACGAAGGGGAAGTACGATCGTGTCTACAACGGTTACGCGCTCCACTTGGATTACTGAAAAGGTCTCGTGGGAACGCATGTAATTTCGCCTCTACTGGAAGATTCCTTGTCAAAACTCGTTACGCGAAGTACTCGTTGTCTTCCGGTCGTTCTCGATCATAGTGGTCATTGCTACCGACGCACAAAACGTTTTCGGAATAAAGTCAATGAGAACTCGATCTTCTTTCAAATGTTATTGTGAATACTCGAAACTATTAATTATAGCGCCATGTGAACTTTCAAGTTCCAGTTGTATGGCCACGATATGGTGCGGTCAACAACTATAAAGACCACATTCACATTCTTCTCCAGCCATTACATGGAGTTTATCAATGTCTCGACCCAGTGTTTGGCTCTATTCAGTGTGTCGGACGAACTGAGGTTTGTTAACAGCAGCGTCAGTGCCCTGACGGCAGCTCGTATCGTAGTGTACAAAGGATCATGCAAGCAGCACGAGAATACCACAAAGCAACCTATAGTGACTTTCCTTTGTAGTTGCCCCTCTCAAAATCCATGTGAGCGACGGCACACGTCTGCATCCAAGGGTGCGTCCACTTGAGAGAAACCTTTCATCACCTCCGTAGATGTCACTGTGTAAAATCATGCTTTTGTACTGCAGATACGCCGCGTACTTACTAAAGCGCAGGTTGTTTTGGTTATTTACCAATCAAAATTATTGGGGCGTAGCCCCCTATAATCAAATGAAACAACTCTTACAGTATTTACTACATCTTTTACCCTTTTTACAGAGAAAATCTGATGAATCTGAGAAGAGGGTAGGGGAAACGATTTATCATTTGCTGCCCTAGGGAAAGTTAAATTTTTTCCCTAGGGTTTAATGACATCAAGATATCGATCTTAAATGCTTCAAACAGGAAAGCGCAAATTTCCCCTTCCGCGAAGAGTGTAACGGACCTTAAAGTCCGAACGATTTTTTATAGAACAGCGTGGGGACGCGTTCGTATCAGCCACTGTGGGATTAACGTAATCAGTAGAAGGATAGCTAAGTTTTGTGACGGCCTGAGCGGATCAGATCGGTGATAAAAAGTTGAAGCCCTTTAGAAGGTGGAGGCTCACACCGATTTACCACAAATCAGGGTAAGACCCACGTTGAGACTCGATATGACATGTATTTAAAGAGACTGTGGGACTCGTAAAAAGACACCGAAATGCACTGAGATCAGATGTTGATTTCTGTTAATGCGTACAAAATTCGTTTTAATAGCGTCCGTCGAGTCATTGTCTTCCTAGAGTGACGTACAACTACGGATAAAGCTACGGCATGTCCGATACACCACTAGACTCACGGGGACGCACTATAGAACGTCGAACAACGTGCACAAACGTTCTTTTGGCTATGGGCCGAGCTACGGCATGTACGACTTGCCACCATACTCATGTGAGACCTCCTGTGAATGCCATGCGATGCATATGACATGCTGCTAAATCCGGTTTTCTGGCGACTGGCTCTCGTTACGCTATGATGTGATTGGATATAATATGGACTTTTGGGATAGAGAGGAGCTGGGACGCAGCCGCACCCGTGTGACAGTTACTGGATATGTGGAAAAAAAACGAGTGATTGTGGATATGGACCTTCGCCTGACTGTAAAGGGGCCCA